>MJUU01019313.1:0-11169 GCA_002080025.1 Modiolus philippinarum
TAAAATAGAGAAAAAGTGCCCTATCTTTTATATTTATGGTTAAATTCTGTCATCTTATAGTATTGCGGATACTGGAATAATATAAAATAGACAAAAAGTGCCCTATTTTTTATATTTATGGTAAAATTATATCTAGTTTTAGTATTGTGGACACTGGTGTAAAATAGAATTATAGAGAAAATGTGCCCTTTCTTGTGTATTATGTTGAAATTATAAGAAATTTTTAGTATGTGTAAATCTAATTTAAAAGTAATTTTCTTAGGTTCATTACTACGGTAAATATCCGGACTTTTTTATTTAACGTAAATCATTTTTATATTAAACATTGTTTATTTAATTTATTTATTTTTCTGACAAAATTACAACATTTTAGGCTTTTGTCGACCCTAATCTGGTATTGTTACGGCAAAAGTGGAGACAGTTCCCGGGAGAAAGTTTGTAACAAGCTATTTCATATGGAAAACTTTTCTTTTGTCAAAATTAACATTGGTTTTATCTTTGTGTATCGCATTGTAAATTACCATTTTATTTATGCTGTGAGATCTAGAATATCTCGACTTTTATTGCACGCAGATATTTTTCCTTTCGAATTCGTTTCATGAAAATATATAAGATTTTTTAATCGACACGGTGCACGTTACACGGTACACGGTACACGATACACGGTACACGATACACGATTGAGAACTTTCTGTATCATTCATCGTGCGAATCGTGTGCGCTCAACGTGTGAACCGTGTGCGTTCATCGTGTGAATCGTGTGCGTGTGGTAGGGAATGTTGAACGTTTCCATCGCTGTATCACCGAAAGACTGACTTTCGACGAAAGCCTCTATGAGTATCAGGTTCAAGAATACAAACCTCAAGCCGGGGCTCAGCTAAATAACGCCGGTTCATAGATCCGCATCAATATCAAGACCAAGGATCTCTTCCTACATCTACCCAAGAGCTATCTCTTGATCGAAGGACGATTCCTGAAAAACGATGGAACCGCCTACGCTGACGCTTATCTAGTATCGCTCGTCCACAACGGTGCCATGTAACTCTTTCGTAGCATCAGCTACCGACTCTCTGGCCAGCAGATTGAGCACCTCAACGACCCCGGCATCGCCACCACCATCCTGGGGATGCTGACCTACCCCGACGACTTCTCTAAATCGCAAAGCCTCAACCAGATATGGTTCAAGGATTCCACGGAAGAGGCTGAGGCAGCACGCCACGGGTATATCATCGCCAAGCCAACCAGTAGGGATCGTTCTCCTCCATTCCCCTCCAGCAAGTCTTCGGATTTGCCGAGAATTATGATAAAATCGTCTATGGATTCAAGCACGAACTCTCCCTTGGCGCAAATTCGGATGCCAATGCGGTAGTGAGAGCTGCCGCTGTCAACGACGTGGCCATGTTCTACCGCATGGAAAGTCTGCTTTGCAATGGTGCGATTCTGACTCATTTGACCTCTATCCCCCATTCGTCATCGACGTGAGTCATCAGTCCGAGCGGTTGAAAGAGTCGACCGTGGATATCCAGATCCGAGCCGACTTCGAGCGCAAAGTCCCTGTCAATACCCAAGCCTTCGCCCTAGTCATCTCCGATCGAATCCTCCAGTTCGAATCCGATGGCCAGAAGATGAGCGTCAATACCAAAGCCTTCGCCCTAGTCATCTCCGATCGAATTTTCCAGTTCGAATCCGATGGCCAGAAGATGAGCGTCGTCTTCTGAGGAAGGTTAGATAAATGGACGCTTCACTTTTTGCGGAAAATCGGCACCAATACCGATCCCAAGCATGGGTTCTCCTTCATCGTTTCTGGGGATGATAGTCAGATCTTGACCCACTTCAACCCACCCCTCCAACTGCGCAAAGAAAATCTTACGAGATGACCCTCGTGAATCTGGAGATGTACTACTCCATCCCCAATATCCATGCCGGAAATAATTGCTTCCGCTACTCACAAGACGATTGCGCCCACTGGTATCCCATCACCCTGAGCACCGGCTCCTACGGCATCGACGATATCAACGATGAGATCCAACGGCAAATGCGGCTCAGCAAATAAAAAGCCAAGATCCTTCTCGATGCCAATCGCGCGACCCTTTCCAAAAGCTACCATGTGGATTTTGATGTGCCCAATAGCCAAAATACGGTGCTTGGATTCGATCGCCGGATATAAATGAGCGAGGGTGGAAAGATATCAAAAGGTTTAAGAGGAGTAAAACAAGGGGATTCTTTGAGCCCTACTTTATTTAATATTTTCATAAATGATATTGGAAACGAATTTTCTAATACTGACAATTTTCCTTTAAAACTTATACTCTCAAATCGGTTGCCTCCTTTTTGCTGATGATTTATTGATACTATTTGAAAGTAAAGAAGATTTACAAAATAGTTTAAATAATCTTGAAAAGTACTGTGACAAATGGCAATTGTCTTTAAATATAAAAGAAAAAAACAAAAACTATGGTTTTTCAACATTCAAATATTAAAACAATAAAATCATTTATAAAATATAAAAAACAAGATTTAGAAAATGTTTCTGAATATACTTTTCTAGAAGTACAAATTAAATCAAATGGAAATATTAAGCATAGTTCAGATGAACTGGTAAAAAAGGCAAAAAAGTTTTATTTGGTATTAAATCTTATACTGGTTCCTTTAACAATTTACCTGTAAATGTTGCATGCAGTTTGTTCTGTACAATTGTACAGCCTATAGCAACTTATAATGCAGAGGTGACATTTATGGATACATATTTGGCCTTTCATAGAGTTAAACAGCGTTCTAATATCACTGGAAAAGGGTCTGATTTTCTCAACTTTACAGATAAAACTTGTTTGGAACAACTCCATTTATCTTTTTGTAAATTTATTCTAGGTACTCTTAAAACCTCTTCAAATTTAGCAGTACGAACTGAATTAGGTAGATGACCATTGGAACTCAAAAAAAAAAATCCAAAGTTTATTATTATTTATAAGATTTTAAAATTCTGATGTTAACTCCTTGTTACACGAATCATTCTTATTAACAAAAAAATTAGACTCTTCAGGATGTTATACTTGGTACATATTGCAAAGGAGATAAACTTAGAACTAGATAATTTAGAAGGTGTAAACAGTAAAAGTCAGATAGTCTCAATGAAAAAAAATCTAAAAATACAATTTTTAAATTATTACAAAAGGGTTTATGAACAAAAATGTGAAAAAATAGATAATACTATCAAATTTGTTTTATATAAAAATCTCAAGCAAAATGTGGAAAAAGAAATTTACTTAAATTCACATATTTTTGAAAAAAGAGGGCAAATTGTAAAATTAAGAATAAGTGATCACAATTTGTTAATAGAAAAAGGTAGATACTTAAAGATACTTAGAGAAAATAGACTATGCCGGTTTTGTTATATTTTGGATGATGAATAACACTTTTTGTTATATTGTAAGAACAATTCTACTTTAAGATCAGATCTATATCTGAAGATGTTAAAAATTTTAACACGGTCACTGAAAATGAAAAAAATAAATTTTTGCTGTGCCCATCAACACTAAAGCAAGTAGACAAAATAGGGTCCTTTATAAAACGGTCATTAGAACTAAGGACAGGGGACTCATAACTCTGTTATTATTTTTCTTTACTTGCTTGGTTAATTTGTTAATAAACTACATGTATGTTTATATGACAATAAATATTTGATTTGATATATCTACGACCGGAGCACGAACGGATACGTGGAGGGTGAGCATATCGTCGATATCATCAGCATCAAAAGTATCCTCGTGAATAGCGATATCATCCACGGCAGTTACGTCAACGGCGCCCAGCTGTCCACCATCTAAAGCTTTTTTTCCGGGGTCGATCCGGGGATGAAGATCATCAAGACCCCCAAAAATCTGGTCTACTTACCGGTGCTGTGACCCTGATGACCATCGACCGCATGCAAACCTACCTGGCCGATCAAGACGGTCACCCCATTGATCTGCGAAGGAAGCATCTCACAATCCGCTTCCATCTGCATGAGTTATAAATAAATGGATTATCAGAAAAACGGTCTCAACCTGACGAAGGGTCAGGCAAAAAAGATCCAGCATGCGACAAAGAAGGGATGCCCCGTGAGCGTACGATTGCTGCATGCCAATCTATCTGGCGGGCATCAGATGCTCCCCACTTAACGGCAAATTCAGCCCATCACCAAGCTCTTGCAGAGTGGTAAGGGTGGTATGGTCTTGGAGATGAGCCGGAAGCAGGTGAGGTATAACGTAAAGGAGGGTGGATTTCTCCTCCCCATGCTTGCAGGTCTCGCCTCTGCTGGGCTACCTATGCTAGCCAAAACTGAGTTGCCTGCTTTTGGTGTGGGTACCTTGAGCGGTTTTGGTAGTGCAGCCATGCAAAAAGCTGCGGGATCCGGATTACAAGAAAGGTGGAAAAGTATGCTGCGTGATACCCCAGGGTCGTGGTCTGCATCTCAGCCCAGGTACTTCGCCCAATTCTTACGGCGATGAATTGTACTTGAAGAGTGGAAGTCGACTCTACGATGGTAGTGGATTGATCCTTGGCCCCAATAGCCCCTTCAAGAGTATCCCCTGCTAGGCATACTCCTATAAATAAATTGACCAAGTAGATGCCAGTAATATTGCTTGCATTGAAGAGCTCATCGCAGAAATCAAGACATATGAGCATACATTGAAGATCTATAACCGACTGGATAAGGTCGTCTCCATTGCCCGGGGTGGATTCTCCGAGGATAGTCAATTGCTGACCAGTGGTACGATGGGGTCTGATCTGACCGATGTGGGTGCTGTGGCAGCCATTCCATTTGGTTCCCTCGAGTGCTTATGTGCCACGGGAAGTATGGTCCTGTCTTTGATCTCACGCCAGCTGGCAGGCGAAGACGCTGCTCTTGCAAAATTGCAGTCTGCCTAAAAAAATTATTACGATGAGAAGGATCAGCTTCGTCAACCTTTAACCCCAATTAGTGAAGAATTGAATGCGCATGAGCCTTGGGGGAGGGTTCTTCCAATCGCGCTTCGGTCGGCCCCGCCACGCTTCCCGCTCATTCCCGAACCCTCCAGATCAAAAAAAGAAAAAAAAAAAATCCAAATCCGCATTGGATTGAGAAATGTTGCGTTCTTTCCCCTAGCCCTCTGGTATTTTTTTACTTCCTCACCAGATCGTATGAGAGGTACTGCTGGTTAGATTTCTTGCTCAGCTTGAATCCGGTGCTCCAAACGAAAGCTTCTTGCAAGGGACCCTTTTCTATGTTGAGCGTTGAGCAGGCCAATACCTTGGTGGTCTCCCCTTCTCGATTTTTCAGAACAAGAATTTTGCTTTTGCCAAATTTTCCTTCCACTTCTGCCGCTTCCAAGATCTTATAGATCAACCCTGTGGGCAAGTCCTTCCAATTGAGTGCTTTCTGATTTTGGTCCTGCACCTTCTCCTGAAAGGCGTCTTCGCTGATGAAGTCGTCTTGGAAGTTTTCAACGAATCCATTGAATACGAAAGTCACATTTCTTGTATTTACCCTATGCTGAATAGGAATGCCGTCCGTGTGCATCTGGCCATCGGGGTTGGGTCCTATGCAAGATTTCCCCTTGAAAAGGGTAGGTGCGGCAGAATTGTCATTTTTCTACTACTCCTAGTTTGGATCTAACATTCAGAATTCCTATAATCACCAATTATTTAGTCCAACGACAACAAAACAATCTTCAATGTGGCTATTCACTGATAAAATTCTTTTGCCCCACCACTTTTCCCTAAGTATTAGACTTCTTGGGAGATTATCCACAGTTCTCCGCTAATTTTCTAGTAGACTGCTAAGAAGATTTCCCTAATTCTCTGCAAACTTTTTCCTAAGTAGTAGAAGACTGAAGGATTCTCCGCAATTTTCCGCAATACTTTTACTAAGTATAAGACTACTGAGAGATCCTCTGCAATTCTTCGCAAAGTTTTTATTAAGTATCAAGACTACTGAAAGATTATCCTTATCCTCCGCAGGCCCTTTCCTTAGTAGAAGACTACTGAAAGATTTTCCGCAAACTTTTTGGTAAGTATTACACTGCTGAAAGATTCTGCGCAATTCTCCGCAAACTATTTCCTAAGTCTTTGACTACTGAAAGATTCTCCGCAATTCTCTACAAACTTTTCCCTAACTATAAGACTACTAAAAGATTCTTCGCAATTCTCCGCAAACTTTTTCCTAAGCATAGAATACTGAAAGATTCTCCGCAATTTTCCGCAACTTTTTTTTCCAAGTGTAACACTATTGAAAGATTCTGCGCAATTCTCCGCCATCTTTTTCCTAAGTATTAGAGTACTGAAAGATTGTCAGCAATTCTCCGCCAATTTTTCCTAAGCATAGACTACTGAAAGATTTCCACAATTTTCCGCCATTTTTTCCTAAGTATTAGACTACTTAAAGATTCTCTGCAATTCTCTGCAGAGTTTTCCCCTAAGTATTATACCACTGAAAGATTCTGCGCAATTCTCCAAAAACTACTTCCTTAATAGAAGACTACTGAAAGATTCTCCGCAATTTTCATCAAACTTTTTTTAGTATTAGACTACTCAAAAATTTTCCACAATCTACACAAAGTTTTTTCTTTAATAATAAACTGCATGGGATTGTCTGCAATTCACCATAAAGCTTTTCCTAAGTATTCGACCACTGAAAAATTCTTCGCAATTCTCTACTGAGAAACCTTTGTATTAGACTGCATGGGAGATTCTCCGCAATTCTTCGCAGAATTTCGTCCTACTATATCCAACTTGCCAAGAGATTCTTATTGATTCTCTGCAGTTCTACGCATTTTTACTCTAAAATTCTGCACTTGTCATTTTCATGATCCCTTATATTTTTGTACATGAAGGAATAGCCAGAAATGGTGGGTATTTCGACACAGAGAAACTCCATATCTCGATGAGACATCAGTTCTCTCAATTTTTTGTGACTCTTGCTTGCCATAGATTACAACTTTATGAATTCGTAATAACAGATTTTACAATTTGATATCACAGATTTCAAAATTTGTTATAACGAATTCAAAAATTTGTGATTTCAGTTTTTTCAATCTGTTCTAACAGTTTCAAAAATTCGTTAAAACAATTTTCTTTAGAATTAGTTGTAACGAATTTTACAATTCGTTATAACGGATTCTCGAATTTGTTATAACGAATTCTTGAATTTGTTATAACGAATTAAATTCGTTATAACAAATTCAAAAATCTGTTTTAACGAATTCAAAAATTTGTTATAACGAATTAAATTCGTTATAACAAATTCCAGAATTCGTTATAACGAATTCAAAAATATTTTTGATAGGTCCTATATGGGCGTCCGTATGTTACAGTATTAGTGTGAAACTTAATAGTATTTCAATAATAACTTGCAGTTAAAGAATGTTTTGGTAATAATGTAAATAAATACTTGTTTGAATTTGCATTTTACATCATGATGATAGTCAGTTGAACATAAGTGACGGTAACGCGGGTCCAGACATTGAATTGGTCTGTTACGGGTCTTCGTTGCTACATATCTTGTTTCTTGTTTTAAGCGGACTTTATGTCAAGTTCTTTTTCTTTATCTAATCTGGGTCTCTAATTATCGACATGTTTTCACCAGATATATTTCTTACTTCTCCTACAGCTTTTTACTTTGGTATTTGCTGTGTATCCAATTTAATAATATTTCACTGTAGAGAATCAGACAGATTTTATCTCCATACTGGCCTGTTTATTTGAGGAATCTGAAGCAAGAAGCAGATTGTGTTCTTTTTTGGAGTACCTAATGGTAACCCTGGCTTCGGGTGGATTCTAAGTGCAGCATTTGTAATATTTTGTTTATTTTATTTTGTCTTATTTTACTGATTTCCTGACCTACTGGGTTTGAATAGTAAAATTGATAGTTTATTATTTAATTTCTGTTCATTCTTTGTATTTTCAATCAAGTTCAATTTCAATATAGTTTTTTTTAATTTAAAAACGTAATAATTGACTTAACTACCAGAAACATTAGCATAAACCTGCAAGATGAAGAACAGCAATAAAAGCGTTGTTCAATTGCTTTGTTTTACCATGTATTTGTAGAGACTTTGTCTCATGCGCCTTTACTCCATAACCATTCATTGCTTATAAGATAAATAAAATTAGAAATTACTTACTAAAAAACTCATTTTATGGGCACCATTATGATTTGACGTATCGTCACATGTTTAATATCAATTTCTAATCAATGATAATGGATAATGATAGCAACTAACGAGTTCAATATCAGGCAGTAACATATGGATTCTAACTCCACGTCACTTCTTGAAAAGGGTCCAAAGCAAGAAGTAGTACCCTAGTACCCCCGGAAAACCTCCTAGTACCCCCATTTGCGGTGGAAATACCGCTTTTGTAATACATTGTTCTGCGAAGTTTATTCCTAATTCTGTTTTTATTTTAACTGTTTCTCAAAAGTTATTTGTATGTCGTTATCCTTTAATTTTCGTGGTTTCTACAATTTTTTTTTGCTTCGGTATTTGTTTTGATTTGAATAATCAATATAGAAACTGATAATTGGAAGTTTATTACCAGACAGTAAGTCCATACTGGACGTATTATTAAACGGATGCGAAGCCGAAAGTTATGTAGGGGTATTTCCGCCACCAGAGAAATTCTATGCTGTAAATTTTATCTTCTCTTTTTATTGTTTTCACTTTCCTTATCCATAGTTATGCATTTTCTATAATCTATATTGTAGATTCTATAATATCATTTTATCATATTTTATATTCTTTCTTTCAATGTGACTATTTCATCCGTACCTCTGTAGTTTTTATATTTTATATTATTGTTTCTAAAAACTCAATTTGTTATATTTTATGTTCCTTCTTTAAATGTTCCCATTTCTATGCTTTGTTCATTAAGTTCTAAATTCTTCTTTCACGACATTATATCTACCGTGTTAATTTCGAAAAATTTCATGTTTTATAATTTGAAAGAGAAGTGTTCAAAGTAAGTATTCATTGTGCAACATTCTTTTGTTTATATTTAACTTTTGTCTTTGTATTTTCATGCAATTTTTATATTAAAATAAACGTGGCGGAAAAAACGCGTATGATTGAATTATGACAACAGATGGCGCGAGTGTTTCTGTGACAGCTTTTCATCCATCAGCAGATTCGTCCACGAACGGGACTTTATAGGGACATCATATATTATTATGTATTTCAAAGACAATTTTAATATGATGCAACAAAATGACATTTTTAAGACGGTGAAATGAAAAAAAATCCTTTCCATTTAATTGAGAGTGAAGCGGGGGAAACTTATAGGGGATCGTTCATGATTGGTAGCGATAATAGACTTTACTTACCCCGTTTCCCTTCTTTTTCCTATTTACTGAAAACACTGCTTAGCCCCAAATACGGGTGTGACGAGGGAAACACTGAAAAAAATCCTCTTGGATAGGGAAACAGAGTTTTTAAGAGTCTTTGTTAATCCCCCCATGGTGAAACGGGAAAGTTGAGAAAAAATTGTGGAATTTCGGGAAAGGGCCCCATAGTCCTAGTTGTGACCTTCTATAAACAGCTTCAAAAGTTTTAAGCCTGATGGAAAAAAACTCCCATTTAGTAATATATGGGAAAGGAGAGACCGACATGATTTTCGAGACCTCTGGATTTCTCATTTGGATTTCTCTGGATGTCGCTAGCGGGGTAGGACATGCTTACCCTTCCGGAGCACCTGATGTCACTCCCGGTTTTCATGGGAGTTCACACTATGAGTGCCTTAGTTCTTAATGTTATCTTTTTATTTCCGTGCATTGTAGCTGTCTCACGTCCTTGTTTTGTCTTTGTTTTTATCTGTTACCGTTTCTGCCATGTCTTTGGACTTCGAATTTTGTAGTCATCGCTTCCCTTGTTCCTTCGGTATTCTACTGCCGTTGTTTTGTAACTTCGGAAAATCGGATAACCCCTATTTTAAGGCCACACATTCGGAATGAAAATAACCATTTGGATACCTGAATACGGGCTTGTTTTTAACGTGGAAAATCATGATTTTCAGTCCAAAATAAAACGGGATTGGAAAAAATTGGTTTCTTAGATAGAAAAAAAAACCCACAAAGTTTATCATACTTGATCATATGTCCGTGAATCAGAAATGAGCAAGCAATATCGGCAATTCATTTACACATTGTATTCTTTTAAATTTTACATTTTGTAAGTTCAATATACATGGCATTAAATTTTCGAACACATTCATGGCAATAAATCTATAGGGAAAATGAACATTCTATGATTTCACGCATAGCGTCACGCTTGTTAGAAGTTTACAATGGCAAGGGTCATGTTATAGCCTTCAGTGGTCATTTCGTAGATCTTGGATAAATTTTGTCAAACTTTTTTTTTTATTTATTGTCCTTTTAATTTATTTGTAATATAATGAATTGGAAAATGTTCCATAATTCGCGTCTTTGATCACAAAATTCCACCAATTTAATGGCATGAACAGTTCTACGAGAGCCCGGATCTGAAGCCCGGAGCCCAGCGAGTGGAGTCCTAAGCCCTAGGTGCTGGAGCCTCGGGAGCCCTATTGTTGGAGCCCGGAGCCCTTGTGTTGGAAACCGGGTCCAAATTTTAGAAAATATGCAAATCCGGGACCCAGAATGCGCGTTATTCCCCAATCAATATAATTAGTTATAAGAACTTTCTGATTTTTGTAAAAAATTTAATATGTGCCTATTAAGAATTAAAATTATTTTCTTGAAGGGAATTACCTTTTGCACTGAAATCTTTATTGTAAATAACTTAAAAACTTTTCGGGAAAACTACGCTATTTCTTTTTTGTCAAGAGCAAATTACTCTCAAAACTCGCCATATTCACACAGGAGAAACGGGGAAACGGGAACTAATGTCGGAACCGCTTAAAGTTTATGTCGTGAACCGGGAAAAGGTTACTTTTAAAAAGTGTAAAATATTTCTAGTCCCATTAATACACCCGGTGAAAATAAAATTCCCTTGTCTTGACATTATTAAACGAAAATTTCAGGCTATCGGAATGGTAATAGTTTTCTTATAAAATAGGGGTTGGCGAGACCAGCATGATTTTCGAGACGTCGGGATTTTCAATTTTTCAACTTGGGGAAATCAGATAACTCCCATTTTTAGATCACGAATTGGGAATGGAAATACCTGGCCCTGCTAAAGT
>MJUU01019313.1:29520-55110 GCA_002080025.1 Modiolus philippinarum
GCACAACATCATACTTCGAATTTACAAAACTATATTACCAGCAATATTATCCCTAAAGGACTACAAATTAAATTAAATAGATTCTAAATCTAATAGATTCTTAAATCGATGGGACTGTATTTTACAAGATTGATCCATGCGCCTGTTGAATTTGTTACATTAAAATTCTATTCATGTTATCAAAATCTTCGAAAGAAATATTTCAAATTTAAAAGCCGACATGAAAAAAAAAATTGACGTTCCATGACTGCTCTGAAATGAATTCGCGACTGCAAGATACCCCCTAAAAAAAAACGTTCTAAAAAACTTGATGAAAGGCAAATGAAGAAATTTATCAGAGACGGTGTAAAAATAATAGAAAATAGAAATGTTCCACAGCAGGTTAATAGTAGAAAAAGTAGAAAGAGGCGCTTCCGAAGACGACAAAAAAGTGTCAATGGTAATAAGGATACAGTCCTCAATTTGTCCTCGACTGAACTTACATTTTCAGAGATTAGTGTATTATCCAAGGGTTTAAACTTTTGTCCCAGACCTGAAAAAATAAATGAGATACAATTGTCAGATGATCTAGACCAATTTGCAAGATCTTTACGCATCAAAGAATATTTTTTGTCTAAAGATTAAAAACTCCTCTGACTGTGAATCATCTATTTCCGATGATGCTGATGACGATATCCAAGCTCTGATATCTAAATTCAAGAAAAAAAGTTCATGGATTCCCAAATGTAGTAAGAACACAACTCTAGAATCTTTCATCGATTTAGTCAAAACGGATGTTTTAAGAACTGCGGATGAATTCATGGCATCTACCAATAATCTCGCAAAGGAAGAAAAAATAGCACTACATTCGCTTGCTAAAAGAGATATAATCATCAAACCCGCTGACAAGGGGAGTGCCGTTGTTGTCATGGACAAAGATGACTACGTTACAGAAGCAGAAAGGCAACTAAACGATGAAAGATTCTATAAGAGACTAGACATTGACCCAACATCTGAATTCAGTAATAAGATACTTGTTGAACTGGAATCATTAAAAGAGCAAGGCCACATTGATCATGATACAGTTGAATATCTAAAACCCGAAAACCCAAAGCCGGAAGATTTTATCTTTTACTTAAAATCAATAAGGAGAACAATCCTGGTAGACCCATTTGTCCCAGCATATGGTCATCCAACAGAACGTATTTCAGAATTCGTTGATTTCCACTTAAGACCTCATATGGAAGCATTACCATCTTATCTTAAAGACACTACAGATTACCTGCAGAAAATGGAATCCTTGAATCCTCTTCCGCCCGACACTATTCTTGTCTCGATGGACGTGACATCCTTATATACAAATATTCCACACGACGATGGAATAGAACCGTGCAGAGAAGTTTGGGACAATCGCTCCGTTAAAGAACCACCCACCGAATGTCTTGTCCGGTTGCTGACGTTAGTGCTCAAACACAATAATTTTACTTTCAATGGGGAGCACTTTCTACAAGTAAATGGCACTGCTATGGGCACTAAAATGGCACCATCATATGCAAATATTTTCATGGGCAAACTTGAAAAACAATTATTACAATCTACAATTCACAAACCCCTCTCTTGGTTCCGTTTCATAGATGATATCGATATGAAATGGATTGAGTCCGAAGATCGTCTCGATGAATTCATTGAACTTGCCAACAACATTCACCCATCCATTAAATTCACACATGAAATATCTAAAAGCAGCATTACTTTCCTTGATACTAAAACAAGTTGTGAAATAGTACTTTTTCTTAGTCATATAATGAAGAACACGCAGGATAAGATTGTGTATAGTGCAAATCCTTTGTATGATTATGATATCGACGTTTTTCTACATAATTGGCAAGTTAGTAACTCCATCTTCCTAAAAAGTAAGCATGGCAACGAGGACAGGTTAATCAGGGTCGACAAATACCAATATCAATGCAGAATGAATTCCATCCTACTTACAATGTTGCTCCTCTTGTTTAATATAATAAACGGTACAATTCATGCCTCAGATTGTTCACAGCAAGTGTATGTCACCTTAGTGATGATTTTTGTAAAAGTGGTTAAGGACCAAGATCTCATTCAGCTATTTTAAGTAATTCTATTAAAAATGAAGATTGTTTGCTGAGTAAGAGTTAGAGTTTAAAGTCCAGTGAGCAATATTTTAGATATACTAGGACAGGAACAAGTCAATCAATTTAAAAAAGTATAAGTAGAAGAAGAGAGAAACAAAGGTGAATGGTAAATCCGGGTAAACCCGTTTTCATTGCCACTGGAAAAGGGGATAGGGCAAGGAATTTAGCTTTCTATACGAGTCCCATTGACTGTACCCTCTTTAGAAAATATAGGAGGGGTCTTTATGCTGGATGGAGCGTTTCTCTTCACAGTCGCGGCCAGGCTTTCCGTATTATGACCTGACTACAACGCATAAACAGGGTATTCCCCTTTCAACCAACACGGGACGCGCTCGGTAGCTCTATAGCCGGAGCCTCTGAAAACCTATTCAGGTGCCGGGAGCTACAAGTAGAAGGTGAATGAAAGTATATGGAGTTCCCTTTTTGTGGCGTTCCCTTTTTGTACCCGATGATTGATTTTTTGGTTAGAATTTAACATCCAGTTATTGTTTACATTAATATCAAAGTTAATTTTTTTAAATGTTATGTTTTATATCAGTGTCGGTAAATCTTTTGTTATATGTGTTGTTAAACTTGACGTTTCATTTTATCGGTAATGTGTATGAATTTCCTTTGATCTACAGAGACTGATAATCTTGGACATTATCACGAAATTATTAAGTAACAGTGAAGGCGTCACGTGATGATTGCTATGCTGACATCATATTTTGTGCTATTTGTCGTGTTCATACGCGTAATACGTTGAATGAACAATCCATAAAAAATGTTGCCATAAACAATAGATTAACTCTGCTAAAATAGATTTAAGCTTTTTTTACAGCTTAGGTAGTAGACCCGGGGTAACCCCAAAATTTTTCACAATTTCAATTTTCTTTAAATTCATAGCATGAAGCAATTACTGTAAACCAACTTATTTTCGCGGGTACTTTATATCGCGTTTTGTCCCTTCTGGTGAAGTTCCCGGAGATTAATTTTCGCGATTTTCTATTTTTGTTAATGCTTTTATATTAAGATATGAACTAGTCGCGACGATTTGTTTTCGCGATATTTTCACTCACTCGAAAGTCGCGAAAATAAATCGCTCGAGAAAATAATTTGGTTTACAGTATGTGCTAATATACTTCTAGAAAAATTTTTGAAAAGTTTCACCGTAAGATTTTGGATATACAGTTCATAGAAACACCCCTATCCCAGGGGTCTTAAATTTGGTTAAGAAATCACAAAAAGGCGTATACTAATGTACGGTATATTAATAAGAAGCAGTGTAAATTAGTCCTATTTTTTCTGAACTGCTTCTTAGAAACTTGTAGAACTAAATACCAGATAATAATTATTAGAAGCAGACATTAAGTGTTGATTTGCAGTACAAAAGAAATTGCATTGTCAAAACAATGGTGAAAATAGAGCTTTCTTCAATTCCTTCTAAATGAAAATGCTATTATTCAATTTTCATCAAAAACTGAGAAATTAAAGATTCTCTACACTTACGATGTATGTCAAAATTTTAGAAAAATTTCACAATGTTAGGAAAACTGCATGAAAAGGCATAATTTTTCCTCGGTTGAAAAATTACCTCTATTGCCAAATATTTGACTTTCATTTATTTTAATATTTTTTTAGATTCCTTTCAAAACCTTGAACTTTTTGTGCAGGCATTAAGAATTAATTTATTAAAACAGTGTATTTTCATGATAAAATGTGTATTTTTTTCTATTTATGAAAAACAATATTATAAATCTTGTTTTAAATTCATACAAATCACAACAAGTAATTTTGATATAAGGAGTTATCTCCTCTTACCCCAGGTTTACTACTTTAATATACAGTCTTATTTATCATATCGTGAAGTATGGATTAAAGAAATATAGGACATTTTGTTTTTGAGATGGACTTTATCAGGGCGTAACGCATCAAACCCACTTAATACTGGCCGTGGTAAAGTCACAAAATGTCCTATATTCCATATATAAATTTTCAATGAATTATGATATCCATCACTTAGGAAAGTGTAACAGATTTGATGAGACCAGGGCTAGGTCATGATAAAGAATTAAGAATAGGGATGGCTCAGACTTTGGATAAGTTATGGTAAGTAAAGCCTAAGGTAAGGGTTTTGGTTAATGTCAGCTTTGTTATGGAATAGGTGAAGATGTATAATAACAGTTAAGTTTAGGGTAAAACCTACTTACATCAGTGCATTAAAGTTGATTAGTTATGACTTGTATTACATCATAAGGTTATTTGATAAACAGTTATAGCGTTAGTTTCGTATATATCATTTGGATCATTTTATCAAAGAATAAAGTATTTATCATTAAGGTTATGGTTATTATTAGGGTGAGGGTTTACATGTTATTATTTTACATAGTTAAATAGCGTAAGGATAATACAAACGTCAGATCAATTTGTGTAAAATTAAATACATCAATTGGGTTAGCGTTGGTTTACTTAAATGAAAGGGGGGTTATTGAGGATTGCATCATCATTAGTGTTCGTTAAGGTCATAGTTAGGTAGTGTTAGTAAGTCAGAGTCTAGGACGTGGTGTTAGGATTAGTGACAAATTAAGTTTATTATTATGACTTCATGCATTCTTTTGTGTTAGGTAAAATCTATGATTTTGGCAATTGATAGGATAACTCATATCATTAAGGTTATGTTCGGAATTATATTATCATTATGATTAAGGGTAGTAAGGATTAGGCTGAGATTGTAGTGTTAGTATATTAGTATATTAGTATTGTTAAGGTTGGGTTTATGTATGGTTATTTTAAAAGTTGGTTGAATTAGAGTAAAGATTAGGAAAAAGTTTTGATTAGAAAAGGGTTAGGATAAAGGTAACTAGTTTAAGATTGATTCGTTGTAAAAATTAAGGGTTTGGGTCGTACATTTATGATAGAATTAAATTTTCAAGCCTAAGCTAAGTATTATTTAGATCATTTGCATTAGAATTATTTATATATTTAGAATTTATGACTGAATTATATTCTTCATTCGGGTTCACGTTAAGGTTATTATACCCTACCGAACGAAGTTCAGAGGGTAAATATGAATCACACTGTCCGTCTGTCTGTCTGTCTGTGATAGCAAACAATTTTTCGGCACAGTCTTCTCAATAACTACTCATCACTGCAACTTGAAATTTTGTATGCAAGTTAAGAATGATGTCCTACATTGCAAGTATCAATTTCAGGGTTTCAGGACATCTACCTCCTGTTTACCGACCTATTTTATTTTCGAGATCTTTTGTCAATCGTAGAAAATTTCGTAATATTCAGTAATTACTCATCACTGCAACATGAAATCCTGTGTGCAAGTTTAGAATTATATCCATTATACCCCCTTCACATACACGAATTTTTCTTACGAATCTTTACGAATGATTGATTCGTTCTCGTTCGTATGCATCCGTGTTTAACTCCTCGACATTCGTAAATAGCTCGTAGACATTCGCAGATATTCGTTTGTGAAACACTCGTAACTAAATCTCAGAAAACTATCCGTAAAAGCTGGGATCAAATGGCAATAATTCGTTTATTGCTCGCATGAATCCTTAGATAACAAGTTTGCATTCGTATGTGTCTCGCATTTATTCGTAACGATTAGTAAATTTTTATCGTAACTGCTCGCTTTCAATCTTAGTAAATCGTTAAGTGGTCGTTCATACTCGCAATTTATCGTTAAGAAATCGCAATTCAATATTTTATTCGCAAGCATTCGTGTTAGTTTTACGAATCATGTTAATTTTAAAGATTCGTAAGAAAAAATCGTGTATGTGAAGAGGGCATTACCACAAGTAGCGATTTAAAATTTCCGGATGTCTACTTCCTGTTTACCGACTAAGTTAATTTTCAAGATCTTTTGTAAATCGTAGAAAATTTTGGTAATAGGTTTCTCAGTAACTATTGCAACTTTGAAATTTTGTATGCAAGTTAAAAATGATATCCTAAACCACAAGTAGGATTGCCTGACATCTACTATCTGTTTACCGTCTTATTTAACTTTCAAGATCTTTTTCCAATCGTAGAAAATTTGGTAATAGTTTTCTCAGTAACCACTCATCACTGCAACTTGAAATTTTGTATGCAAGTTTAGAATGATGTCTTATACTGCCAGTAGCGATTTCACAATTTACTTCCTGTTTATCGGAAATTGTACAATTATTACTATTTTTGTGACACATTATATTGTGTATTTTCTACTCCCATGTGGGCTGGGGGTATCATTTTTTGGGCCTCCAGGCCACAGTACCTCTAGTTATTATCTTAAGTTGGAGTAACACTCTTTATTACGGTTTGAAAAAAATCAATAAAGTTCCCGTTAAGATTATATACATTATTTGTATTATGTTAGGGTAACTTACCTATAAAGGGTAATGTTTGGGATAACATTCATCATTACGGATGGAATAGGTATTTAGGGTTAGGGTAAGTGATGATATTTATGTTAAGATTGAAATGATTTTAGCGTTAGGTTAGGGTCAAAAATGGTTTAGGGCTTATGAATATGTTAGTGTTAGAGGTTGTGCTAGTATTAGGCTATAGCTAAGGGTTAAAGTAAAGTTAGTGTAAGTTAAGGATTAGAGCAATTAAGGGTTAGTCACGGTAAAGTTAAAGTTGAAATGGGGTTAGATTAGGTTTATTGTTGTTTCAGGGCTATGAATATACAATAGAGAGAAATTGTGTTTGTATTAGTTACATTTTGTTGTACAGTTAAGACTTCGGGTTACAGTTGAAGCTAGTGTCTAGGCTATATGATAGACCTCCAGGTTAAAGTGATTAATGTAAGGTATAACGTTAGTGTTAGGGTAATTTCAAGACTGAATTTTAGTTAGAATTAAGGTCGACTTTGTGCTTAGAAATAGCTAAGAATCAGAGGTTGTGTAAGTATTAGGTTACGATGATGGCTAATGGTTAAGGTTATGTTTAAGGTTAAGATTTGGGATCAGTAAGGGTTAGTGTTAGGGTAAACTTAAGATTGAATTGTTGTTTGGTTAAGGTTAAGGTGTAAAATAAAGTATCGGGTATAGGATTATCAGTTAGAGTTTGAAGTCAAGGTTAGGGTTACTGTTATATACATAAGACTTATGTTACTGTTATATGCATTGATATAAGTGTTACTGTTATATACATAAGGGTTACTGTTATACACCAAAGGGTTAGTGTTACTTTTATATACACGAGGGTCAGGGTTACTGTTACATAAGGGTTACTGTTACATACATAAGGGTTAGGGTTACTGTTATATACATTTCATTAAGTGTTACTGTTATATACATTAGTGTAAGGATAACTTCTATACATAAGGGAAATGGTTACTGTTACATACATAAAGGTTAGGGTGACTGTTATATATACCCAAGGATTGGTGTTACTGTTTCAAACAATACGGTTAGGGCTTGTATTACATAAGGGTTAGAGATACTGTTTTTACATAAGGGTTTTGACTGTAACATGCAGTAGCGTTATAATAACTGTCAGGTATATTTTAGGTTGGGGTTACCGTTATATACACAAGGGTTAGGGTTACTGTTATACCCATAAGAGTTAGGGTGATGGGTATTTACATCAGGGTTAGGGTAAATGAATTATGGATAATCTTAGATTTAGGGTTAGAATTTAAGGTATAGGGTAAGAATTAGGGTTAAGGGTAATACCAGAATGAACTCTACTTTTCTACTTAGTTTACTTTGTCTATATGAGTATAGGATGGTGCTTGATTACTCTTTTTTAGGGGCCGATTCCGACCTGCCGATGGTCGTGGGGTTTCCTCACCGTTCATTGAATATCTTATGGTGGCTTTGAGTTGTTGTTACTCCAATTTAGGTCGTGTCTCTTTGACACATTCCCCGTTTGTCTTCCTTTTTTCTATCATAGGCTTAACTAGTAGTACCTCATTTGCATATCTATCATATTTACATATATGATTAAGGGCAGGACCAATGACAACACCATGGACAGTTGAGGCCAAAGCCAAAGACGAGACATACGGGACAAGGCCAATAGCCAATGACACACTAAAGTGCATCAGTTCCTCGAGAGCTCCTCGACAATCCAAAATGAGATATATACAGCGCTAGTATAGTGTCTTCTCGACCTGCTCTTCGACAAATACGAGGAGAACGATTCTTATACACTACTATCATACTTCAAAATTTGCATTTTGTTTTATTTGATTTTGTTTCAAGACGTTATTCAAGTCATTCTAATTTTGGTGCCCACATCACATTGTTTTGTTTGTCGAAGTATTCTTGCAATAGACTCGATGAGTTCCCTGTGGTTCTTTATATGTTGTTTTTGTCTTCTATGAGTCTTGCTGTCGGGTAACGAATGACAGCAGTTGTTGGAATGCTTTTCCAGTTAAATTTATGTTTAATGACAACCCTTCATGCATGAACAAAAGACGAAAAACATGGATGTAGCGTTGCTCGGCTATTAGCAATGAATTCAGCTCAAACTCTGCTAGGGGCCGTTTAGAGGAATGAGCATAGATCATTGTTAACGGTCTCATGGTAACTTCAAGATGAAAAACAACAATAAAAGCGTTGTTACATTGCTTGCTTTAATTCAGAAAATGTTGCATTTGTATAGACTTTGTCACATTTGCATTTACTCCTTATCCTTTCATTATAATGAAGATGATGATAATGACGATAATGAAAATAACATCACTTTTCTCGTTATTGTTTGCTTTCCACAAATCATTTGAAGAAAACATAAGGTTCAAATAAATTAATATGTTGCTGGATTTGATACTTCATTTCACAATACTCATATGGCATTAGTGAGTGGTAGCTAACCTGGAAATACAATTAAAAGGAACAAACATTAGAACGACAGTTTTGAGTACTTACTTTACCTAGACATAAATAACGCATATAAGGCGTTTTAAAGTTAGGAATTTCAAATCTATGTTAATATGAAATATACTAAAAATAGGAAATGATAAAGTTTTCGATTTGCAATTCAATGCTTTTCATATTTTTTAGAATTTTTAATTCATAAGTTAAACAAGACGAAATTCATTCAAAGAAGAAATATAAAGATCATCAGTGTCAAACATTTACTTTTCAGTTTAACTTGATTGAAATTGACAAGGTGTTTAACTGTAATACAGATATTTGAATTTGAATTGCAGAAATGCCATCCATGCATCTGAAGAAAAGCGTTTACTCTCTGTGATATGTACTGTGTTGCCTCATTTTCATACACTGGATACTTTGGTCCTACACTTATCTCATAGATTAAAGTCTTTTTTTATGTCTTAAAGTATTCATAGACCACTCGACACATTCTGATTATCGATTGCACTGTTATGCACTGCACTAAGCACTTTTTAAGGAACAATATATTTTAAATAAGTTCTCAATAACCAAAGCAGTTTATTTTTAATTTGTAAAATATAAATGTGACTTGGTTGAAGCTATTAAAAGATAATTTATCTGCTGGATAAACAGATTTTTTTAAAGAAAATACTACCTTTATTTACCACCACCTCCTCCTCCACCACCACCTGAGCCTCCACCCCCTCCTCCTCCACCACCGCCAGACGATCCACAGAAGAGGCAGCTTGGACCACCGCCTCCCCCTCCACCACCACCTCCTCCGGCCCCGCCGCCACCACCACCGCCTCCAGATCGCTTAACAAGCTTGTGCGATGAGACAGTTGTTACTATCAAAGTAACCAGAAGAATGCAAACCAAGGCTTTCATTCTAACTGAAAGTAAATATATTTGTAAGATGTTATAAATTAATTACCAAATGAAACAATAATCTTCTACAAAAAAAAGAAAGATTTACACAAAAATATATTTTACCAAATATGCATTGTACCTCGGATATCTCTGTTGCTATATTGTACGTGTACATCCGCTTGCATATGAAAAAGTTGAATTACATATACATAATATTACAAAGCAGTGTCATATTTGTTGGATTCACAAATATATATAAAATACTAGTTCTGTATATCAAATTATTCTAATTATATCAATATATATCATTTTTATTTTTTTGATTTTATCCTCTTTCCTCAGTGCAGGCATTCCGAAATGTGCCGGTCCGTCGGTCCTGACCGGCATTTTTGCGTCTGGACCGGCAAATTATTATCCATATCGGACCAGAGGACCGGCATTATTTTTGGGCATTTATCATAAATCATAGAAGTGATTTGCGTCAAACAATTCTGCGCTTAGAAAAATTAAAAATCTTTTTAACTACCGTCTTAAAAATGTATCGATATCGTACCGTTTCTTCCATGTAGCCATTTTGGGGGAGCACCGGTATTTTTGCTTCTGTCTAAAACGGCGGATTTGATTGGCTTGTACATTACAATTGTCCAATCAGATTGCATGTAACATTTGTGTTCAATTTTTACGGTGAAGGATTAAAATTTTAAAATGTCGCTTCTCAAATATTTTGAGGGAGCTCAACCGGGTAAAAAAAGGAAAATAACCGACGGTAAATCAAAAGAAAAGGCTAAAGAGTACGAAGCCCGGAGAAAAGAACGGTCTTTCAGCCAACAGTGGCTTGTTGGGAGGTCATGGTTGTCATATAATGCTGATAGGAACTCTATGACTTGCACCGTCTGCATTGATTACTACAAAAATGATCATTTGGTGGATGACAGGAATAGAAAAAACAATTCATTTATCTTAGGTTGTAAAAACTTCAGGGTTTCAGCACTTGATGATCATGCTGTTTCAAAACCACATATTTTGGCAGAGAAAGTTGCAAAATCAAAAACAGTCCCGGTTGAGGAAAAAATTAATAAAACTACCGCAGGTAGTACTCTAAAAGTTTTGAAAGCTGGGGAAAGGGCAAGATTAAGATATTTATTTAGGACATCACATGCAATTGCAAAGTACAATAGACCTTTGACAGATTATGTCTGGATATGTAATTTGGACCAAGCAAAGGGTCTCAATATTGGATCTACATATTTGAATAATCAAGCACCTCTTGAATTTTTACACTGTATTGCTCAGTGTGAAAAGACTTTGTCTGAAAATGTTTTTAGTAAGACACCATTTATAGCTTTTCTCATGGACGGTACCACAGATATTTCCGGAAGTGAACAAGAAACAATATATGTCCGTGGTGCCAGAAATGGAAATATAACTGAGAGATTTATCAACATTAGCTCCCCCAAGTCAACATGTTCAGAAGATTTATACAACCACGTAATTAAAGTATTGGATGACATGAAAATAGACAAAGGTATACTAGTAAATGATTGAATATATATTCACTTAATAATCCTGTTAATAAACTGGAAATAAGCATGCAATGTTTCAGCATACCCATAAGCCAGTTCAACCCTACCAACGTTTGTTGCCGGCACTAAGTTCGGCTATTTCGAATCCCTGTAAGACCTATTTCTTTATTTGGCCTCATCATAAATGTATGTTTGTTATCCTTACTGTTCTATTTTCTATAGCATTGCGAATGTTTCCTGTTATTCCTATTTTACAATAATGTCTTTCATTACTTAGCAACAGTAAACACTTTTAGAAATTAAATTTAACCTACATGTACATATAGACTCAAATTTAATCATGGAACTGAGGATCATCAATAACAACAAAAATACATACACAAATTTACACATAACAAATAAAACGACATATGATCACATGCATTGTATATGTACTACAATTTTTTGTCGCCTGCCCTAGGAAGAGTTAAACGCATAGGGATCACTATCTGTAGTTTTGTGTATTTATCAGTCGGTATCTTCACACCGTTAATCCACACAACTTCTAGACCGTCTGTCAAAATTCAACCAAATTTAACTTTCAGGATTTCTTTGTTAGGGTCCCTAGTTATGAACCTTATACATGTTCCAAGAAATTTGATTTTACTAATTTTTTGAGGTATTTCTAACCAAATTCAGATAATGCACATCTACCGAAGAACACTGATCAATTTTGTACTTTCGTTTTGCAAAGAGACTTCGTGTGAGTTCATAGTAATATACAGGTAATTTTGAAAAGGATATGGAGTAAATGTATGTAAGACAACATCTCAAATAAAACATGGCAAAAAAATGTAATTGGACAACATGTTCATTGTTGTTCTTCATCTTGAAGTCAACTGGCAATCATATTCTGCTTCATTTCACACATTTCTGCTCTACTTATGGTATTTATGGTGATATACATTTTGTAAGGTGTTGAACTGTTCTTTAATTTTAAAATGGCATGCAGTATGATTCACAATCAATTTTAATTTTTATTTTATCATTTCACAATTACAGATCGAATGATTGCAATGGGAAGTGATGGTGCTTCCAATATGACTGGCTTAAAATCAGGCTTATCTACTCTTCTAAAGGAAAGAATAAATGGAGAACTTGTTAATGTCCATTGTCTATGTCATAGATTGGAACTAGCATTTCGTGATGCGGTGAAAGGGTGCAAATTATATGACAAACTGCTGACACTACTTATTGGCCTTCATTATTTCTACAAAAAGAGTCATAAAAATAAGACAGCTTTATTAAATGCTATCAAAGTAATTGCAACTGGTGTGATGATGCCAAAGGTCACTGGAACACGGTGGCTGCCACATATGCTCAGAGGAATCAAGGCTTTATTGAAAACATATAAAGCATTTGAAATGCAGTTATCAACAGCAAGCCATGATAATCCAAAGGCTGAAGGTCTCTACAAGATCATGACTGACTTTCACTTGATGGCATTTACTTTATTTTTATATGTAAGTATTACAATATTTAAAATCTATAAAATTATAAAGACAAAACATCAAAATCAAGAGTGTTCAGTGAACATGTTGAAATGGTAACGTTTAATAAAACAATATTTCATGGGCGAAAATCATATCATTTATAATTAATATGTTATTATGTCTCCCCCTCTTAAGGGGGAGACTATTGTTTTTGTCTTTTCCGTCTGTCGTCCGTCACAAAGTTTGTGGACGCCAATTCTCTTATATCTATCATCAGATTTCAACCAAACTTCACAGGATTGTTGACATTCATACTTTGTTGTGCATATCGTCTTGCTGGATTGATCGGCTAATGTTTGTTGGAGTTATGCCCTTTTTGATTTGGGGGGGGGGGGGGCATTAGTTTTTGTATCAAAAACTTAAACACAATTCTAGTTATACGTGTTCATAGAATAACATTGGTGCCTTTTGATAATTTTTTACAATAACACTTTCTCATCTATTCAGGATACACTAGACCAAGCTATGCGACTGTCACTGAAATTACAAAGGGACGATGCCACTTTATCAGAGAGTATGTTGTGGATAGATAGCACAATGGAATTGCTTCATGAAAAAAAAGGAAGGTAATCATTTAATTAGTCAAATATTTATAATAAAAATGAAAGTAATTGTACTTGAGACCAGTAAACATCTTACACATTAAGGCTATATGGCTATTTCAGTTATGGTACTTTACGCTACATTCCCATTTTCTGACTTTTTGCTTCGGTATTCCTTTGCCGATGTAACTAAACAGAAATCTATCATAAAAAAATTTTAATAAGAAGACAAATACATGTACTGGTCAGGTAAAGAAAGTTGACAACTTTGGCATAATAAGTAATTGTATATGTGTTGTTACTTGCATATCTGTATTCATAAAACAACCTACTGTTTTTAATTATCATATATTTACAAATCATTTAACTTTATTAGGCAATGTGATGCAGTAATTCAACTCCTAGACACAAAATCATACAATACAGTTGCACTGAGAGGTGCTAAACCTAGTATGGTGTACTGTGACAAAATTATTGATGGATTTTGTCAGGCATTGAAAGCAAGATTTCTGACAGAGACCAGAAATGTTGTCAATGCTACTAGGATATTATATTTTGGGGAGTGGCCCCAAGCTGGAGCACCAGAAAGCCAAGGTTACCATAAAAGATGTTGCGTTTATCGTTTTTGTTAAAAGCTACTGCTTGTGCATTTTATTGCTTTTCAAATTTGCTATTTTGTTGCCATGTTTGTGTTTGCATTTTTCAATTTTGAAACAGAATTTAACATCACCATACTATGAAAGAGTTTATTGAATTATTCACAGTAGGAGCTCGCATGTTTTATGGTCTCTAGAATTATATCATCTTGTACATTTACTCCCTTTCTCAAAGAACGAAACTTGCTCGTATACTGAATGGGTAATAAATGTCATTATTTTTTTTCAGATTCTAATGTTTGTTTGCAACCACAATTATAGTAATTATAGAGATTAAACTGTTAAGCATAAAATAGGCGGATTGAATTAAATTCTCTATTCTTAATATTTTCAGAATTTATGACTTTTATGATATAGTACAGACTTCATGTACATGTTATTCAATTCCTTGAAACCAGCTATTTCATTTCCTGTCCACTTTATTTTATCAGAATTTGGTGAAGATGAATTGGATATGGTTTTTAATCACTTCAGCAAAAGCTTAAGAAGAGCATGTTCTGAAATATCATTAGCTACTATAATTACTGAATGGTCCTTACTTAAAAAGATTGTAATTAAGAAGTAAGTATTTTTATGTAAATGACTTTATTCTAAAGAAATGAGAGCTATGGACAAATAACCATGAGACGACATCAAAATAATAACAAATATTTATTCTTAATAAAATATTATATTTATTGGGTATGGTAGTCAGCCAGGAAACAAGAAATTACCGAAATTAGGCTGACAAAGTGAACTTTTTTTTAATTACAATTCAAATTTTTTATTATCTTTAAACTGCTTTAATAAAGTTTGTGATAAACAAACAAGGCCAAATAACAATATACATAATAACATTTATTTACAAGCAAAAAAACAAGAGTCCCCTGTCTCAGTTCTATTTTGAATACATTGAGTTCAGAATATTTTTAAACTTGCCAAATGATTCCATCTGAAATCAACATAGTTATCATGTAACGTTGATGTTTTCAATTATGAATGTTAATTTACTGATCACTCGACACTGTTTTTATACTGTCAAAAATGCTTCTTGATATATAAACGGTTCACGCCACGATTGGCTGAAATATTGCTAAAGTTGGCACAAAACATCATTGAAGCAATCAATCTGATCAATGTTGTTTTCTTTAAAGGTATGGAAAAGACATTGAAACCAGGAGTCTGACATGGGAAAGGATGTTAAATGCTACACGTGACTTAAGTCAGATAACACTAGTTATTGATCTGATGTTAACGCTTCCATCAACAAGTGTCAAATGTGAGACGGCCTTCTCACAGCTGAAACTACTTAAAACTTGCCAAAGAGCTCGCCTAGGTCAAACAGCCTTAAACAACTTGATGACGGTTAAATTACTTTCACCAAGTGTCACAGAGTTTGATCCTGATCCAGCTATAGATGTTTGGAATGTAAGCTAAGTTACAATTCTGTCATGCTTTTATAACAAGTAATGGTATATTTACTCTGCAGGTTTTGTTTCCTCTTGTGTAGCCGTGTGTTGTGTTCCTTTTTTGTCTTAGTTTATTCTTACAACTCAAAATTTTGTTTAGGAAAACTAGCAACGATTAAACTTATAAAAAGGAATATTGACAAAACAATTATTTCTGAATCTGTGCACATATTTGCTGTAGTTTGTAGTAATGTAAATGACAATAAAAAAAAATGAGTGGGTAGATGCACAACAAAATCACAAAACAACATTTTTCATTGTTGATCTTCATCTTGACTCTCAATGCCAAAAGAAGTTAAGCTCATGAAACAACTAATATTAAACTCTGTCATACTCATTGACTCATACTTTTGTAAGTTTCATTTGTAATATTAATGATCATGATGATAGGCTTACATTCTTCATTACAGGCTGAATCAGTTGTTGGCAGACGTCCTAATTATAAGAGGAAGTCAAAGTTGGCTCTGCCAGTCCCACAGCCAATAACAATAAATGAGAATGAACAAAGCTCAGAAGATGAAAGCAATGAAAAAAAAACAAGAAGACAAAGGACACCATGAAAATGAAGATGTTCATCCAGTAAACAAAGAAAATGAAGATGTTCATCCAGTAAACAAAGAAAATGAAGATGTTTGTCCAGTAAACAAAGAAAATGAAAATGTTCATCCAGTAAACAAAGAAAATGAAGATGTTTGTCCAGAAAACAAAGAAAATGAAAATGATGAAAACACAAGTGAATCTGAAAACAGTGAAACAGAAGATAATGAGAACACAAACAAAACTAACATAAACAATGAAAATAATGACCCATTTGAAGTAGAATTAAATGCTGCATGTGAGGAAAATGATGACTTTGATGATGAAGACTGTTTAGACTTCCAGGATGATATTTTAAATTTTAATATGATAATGGAATACTCAAGAGAATAAAAAATAAAATGAAACTCTACTATAATATTTGTAAAGAGGGTATGGAGTAAATGAACATTAGACATCATAATTGTTGTTCACTATCTTGATGTCGCAACATTGAAGTCCTTTAACAATAAGCAATACAAATTTCTAGAAGGACCATAATGATAGTAGTATATCATACAATTTAATTAAATCAATAGCTTATATGCATGGGCAATACATGTACTCCAATACTTAGTAGGTGAAATCAAAAATAAGAATTTAATGATTTTTGGCATTATTTTTGGTCCGGCAAATTTTTTTTTGGACAGGCAAATTTTTTTGCTTGCCTGACCGAATGACAGGCATGAATTTTCAACTTTCGGAAAGCCTGTCAGTGACAGTTTTCTGTTATATTTTAATCAATGCAACCAACCAAAAAAAAAAAAAAGCAAACTACGTGAATCATAACATTTTAAAATACATTGTGTATCATGACATTAATTTTTATGCCCCCGCGACTAAAAGTCGGGGGGCATATTGTTTTACCCTTTTCTGTCCGTCCGTCCGTCCGTCCGTACGAATGAAAAACACAACTATTCATGTTTTTAGAAAGTTTGCAACCAAATTACAACAACTTTAAAGGAATCTTACTTACAATAAGTAGATGTGTACACACATATCTCTTGCAATATTAAAAATGGCCGCGGTCGCCATGGAAACTGAAAAAAGGCGGGAAAATTCAAAGTGCCTCAAATTTGATGAAACTTTACAAGAAGGATGTGTAGCACTCATAGAAATGATTTTGGGTCTCACAATTTTCAAAATGGCTGCCGTTGCCATGGAAACTGGAAAAAGGCGGGAAAATTTAAAGTGCCTCAAAATGGACAAAACTTTTCTTGGAAGATTGCCCAGAACTCATAGAATTGATTTTCGGGCTCAGAACTTCCCTTTTATATAGTTGGAAAAGCCATAATTGTTTCCATGCTTGTAATTGAGTCAACACCTGTATTGTGTCAATACACACTTAAATTTGAACTTGCCATATTGATTCAGGGTTCAATGAGCGGGGGCATAATTGGTTGCCATTCGGCGACAGCTCTAGTTTATTTTTGGAATTCAATCTATTATGCTAATAACGTTTCCAAATGAAACAATATGGTGACTTCATTATGACATTATACTTTATATATAGTTATTAAGCATGTGTAATTGGCAGCATAAATACAATTTTCAAATGTTATTGTTTACAGGAAACTGTGGTCTACAATATGACATTTTGCGCAAATTGTTTTTTTTATGTTTTAATTATTTTCAAACTAAATTTATTGTTTTGAAATAATGACAAATTGTAAGTCAAGCTTTGTGCGGCTGAATAATATAGTTACATACAGAAACGGTAGCTAAAAGCGTTACAGGCATTGATGAACATGATAATATGAATTTTTGTCATTACATGGATAACAGGGTCTATAAGTATCATGCAATTTTGAAACTTCTGGGAATTTAAATCGAACTCGAAAGTTTTATTGTTGACGGAAAAAGATGACGTTTCAACCAAAAATTCGGACCTATTCCTAAGACACCATTTTTCTGAGAAACGTTTTACTATGATTTCTCAATGTCGTATGACAAGACCAATAGCATCATTATCTTGCTCATTTTGCAACTTTTAAGCTTTTTTGAAGTACCCGAGGCTTTGTCATCAGTTTGATAGACAATTTGTTCGAACTTTTGAATTCATTTTAGTATTTATTAGCAAAATCTTATCCTAAGACAGTAAGAACATTATTTCTAATGCACTAATGTTTGTTAAGCCAATTTTTATTAGACGACGTCAGAATTGTGAGGGGGTAAAGTCTACGATTTACCGTCGGAACTAATAGCAAAATAATGGCGCAGATACATACCAAACTTCCAGTGATTCAAAAATCGATTTTGAAATGTTTTTATTCGATTTTGCATTAGAATAGAGATAACCAAACTGTATTTTAGGATCTTCAGGGTTAAATCTAAGATTTTACTGTCGCAAACATCCGTTTTCCGGCTCCGCTAACGCGTCGCCAGAAAACTCAGTTTGCGAAAGTAAAATCTACGATTTACCCCCTCAGATCCTAAAATACAGAATGGTTATCTCCTAAGTTTAGGATTATGCCTGAGTAAAAAATGCTTCAAATTCAACTTACATGTCTGAAAATGTCTGTAAAATGAAATTCTTTGCACCTGTTTAATTTTCAAAAATAGCTATGTCTGTTGCCTTATATACAGTATGCTTTCTTGTAAATATTTATCAAATTGTACGGATTGTCGTCATTTATCACTTTTTATGACTTTTAGAATTAATTGTGACACCACGAAAATAACGTCCAAATTTTCTTAGGTAAAATTACCATGTTCATTGTATTACGCATGATGTTATTTGTCTGAGAAAATTAACAACAACAATATGTTAGATCCCCATAAATCCCTTATTGTTCCTTGCAAGAAAGGGTGACTGACCTTGTTGTATGAGCACTCAAGGATATTTTTATGATGATGATGGAAAAATGTATTTTGTAGCGTCTTTGAACAAATTAAGGGATATGGATGTTATTAGTGTATATGGTTTTCTTTGTATTTCATTCATTAAACTTATTGTGTTCGTTATCACTAAGAATTAAAACAAATAAAAAAAATCAAGTCATATAAAATTCTTAAATAGTTAGTGCACAACGGCAATGTCTACTGAACATCTTTTGAAAGTTTCTTAAAATTTCACCAAGTGGTCTATAAGGAGTTGTCGCCACAAAGTGTGTACCCCTATTGCGGACGGAATAACAAACGGACGGAAGAAAAACGGACGGACGATCTGAAAACATGATCACTATATACCACCCATTAAAGCGGGGTTTATAATAAAAAGTGTTTGTGTGTGTGTGAATTTCAACATCCTTCCTCAACTTTGGTACTGCTTTGCCTGTTTTGCAAATTGTTCATTACAGAACGATGGTTAATTTGACTTTGAACACATGACTTATCTTTAAAGAAGCATGGCCATTTAACTTTTGATTTTGTTCCTTTGTTTTGCCATTCGAAATATGCCCAAATGTTGTCAAAAAATCGTTTAAGATGGTATCGGATTAGTGAACCGCCTAAAAATGAAATAAATACATGCCACACTTTTATGTTTTCTGATATATTACCAGTCGAACATTACTGTAAATAGCCTTTTGTGTCAATTTAGGCCATTTAACAGTGTTTGAGAATATGGTTCTACCTGAAAGACCATGTGAACCAAACATTTTTTGTTGTTGTTGTGAGTATACAGACATTTGTTTTCAATTAGTTAAGTGTTATATAACGATTTTTTACAAGACCTACAAAAAATTGTCAAATTTGCTTTCTACTGGCAAGTTCAGTGGCTGCATCTAAAAATATAAAAATCGATAATATTATGATAGTGTATAAATAACAGATGACCGCTACAATAGTACTAGATAAGAGTCAATATATTCTCAGAATTGTTATGCTCAAGAAAAAGTAGACATACCCTTTTAGCAGATAGACGGTTAATGCTAAAACTAAAAATATCCGTACACGTCTATTATTGCAACCTTATTTGAATTTGCATTTTGTTTTTTACATTTAAAGAATGAGAATTATGCAAAAGAAAAGGATACTGAAAGTTGCCAGTTAAATATTTCCAATGCGTTCGCATGTGTCTTAAAGTAAAAGAGTCAACTCGTGAAAATTTTAACCCTATGAGAAGCACATCATTGTGGATATAGGACATGGAGTAAACAAAATAAGGGATTTTTTGGCCTTTGTTATAGCGGATACGGCATCAAGACAAAAGCATTTTATAGCGAACAAACACATGCATGTAAATTCTTTGCATCAAGCACACCAACACCACCGCTTTAAATATAGTTTGTATGAAGAAATAGTTGCTAAAAGAAGAGTTACAATAGGAATCAAAACGGAGGCTTTCATTCAAACATGAATACCCAAATAAAAAGCAAAAGAATTGAAAAAAGTTCATTAAAAAATATATCAACACTGCATTCTCTTCCAATCGATAACAAAATTACAAAACAGTTTTTAATTGAGTTATTCTGTCTATTCGTTTTGATCTTATTATATCAGTAGAGTATTAAGTTGAAATACTAACTTATGTTCGTATTCCCATAGCATCGTATGAAGCTATATCTATACTACTTCGTTCAATTTTTTTTGCAATTTAAGGGGGGTTCCTACTATATATGAAAATAAAAAGGATTTCAAATAAATGTGATTTTTTGTTAGAAAATTTGAAAAAAAGAAATACTTAAAGTGAAAAAAATGATAGGTTAATGATCTCGTTTTGGAGTTTTGTGTGACTCCTCGGATTTTGCTAGGATTAACATTAGAAAGGTTTGATTATGAATGATTTAGACATTTTACAGAATGTTCATGAAGATGAGAAAAATTAGGGTAGTCCATGGGCGAAAAATTATAATGCCTTTAAATGGATAAAACCAGAAAATTCCGAAAATTTGACAAAAATCAGAAAGCATGAGGAGCTAACCTCCCAATAGTTTTATCTAATTTGACATTATACCATTTCTTTCATTAATTAAATAATATGGCAATTCCTTTTGAAAAGCTAAGAGGGACTTGGCGAATTCCTTTCATTTTTACTGACAAATTCTGTTTTTTTTTAAAGAAAATTAACAAAATTTGGTCAAAAACCGAAATTCTGTTTTTTTTTCAGCGCCTTAAATAATCGTTCTATCAGGAAATAAAATATAAGATATTTTTAAATGAACCATCTCTAGAGGACAGACGTGTCAAACTTAGATTACAATACGCTACTAAGCTAAAAGCCTATCCTTCAAATCCTGCTCACAACTGTGTTTTCAGACCACCTCACAAGACAGTTTATGATAAACAGCCAAATGTTATTTAACATTTTCGACTTCGTATCGTACCATATGAAAAAGAAAAGAAATGGGGTATATGTCAAGGAGACAACATCCCATATCCAGGTTAAAACAACCCAAAACAAAGCATCTAGGGGTCACCGTACGGTCTTCAACACAGTGAGGAACCTCACACCATATAGCAACCCCTAAATGGTCCCAAAAAGGTAAAAAGTGAATAAATCAATGGAAACAAATCACATCCAATAACCCAAATATTAAGAAACTAAAACTTTATAAGAAGACAAGGACAAGCCAATGACCAACATATTCCTGACTTGGGACAGGCGCAAAAATTGCGGTGGGGTTAAACTCGTTTTCTTGGATCCAAACCCTCCCCCTATATGTGGTGAATGGCTAAAAATAAATACACAAAAAAAGACTCACAGTAAAAATCAAACTAGAAAAAAAGTCCAACTTATCAAGACGAGTGCACTTACAATGAAGTACATAAAACATGAAGATAATACACACAGGTACTGTCTGGACAAATGCTCGCAGTTACTGACAGCTAGCTAAGGACATAATTTCCGTTGACTATAATATCAAGCCTTCCTACATATGAAATTTCAATTGAAATACTTTGAAATAGATTTGGTATAACAACATCATCAATTATGAAAGAAGAACATGATATTTTGCAATGCCAAATACTGCCAATTGTTTAAATTTAGTTATGGTATAAAGCATTTAGGAGATGATCAATATTTTTGGTCAACATGATCAACATGTTTGGAATCCGCAAATGTGCAGTTGGGCGAAATGGCACCAATTCAAACTCCAAAAAACATCCAGGTCTAAATCTAAAACTAGAATTTCATTTCAAAGTACGAAAATATATAAAGTCTCACACTAATCCTCTGGTAATACAGCAGGAGTTTGCAAGAATAAAATTTATACACCCAGAATACTTACCTATGCTATATAAACTGATGGATCAAAGGATTGAGACAGGATGACCTTTGAAGCGCTGTCTTCGGAGACCGATCATCAACTCTCCGACTACCATCTTCAAGTTCCATATTTACTGCTGAAGTCAACGTTATTTACTTAGCACTTTAATTTGTTGCTTCATCGCGGAAATGCAAGTTCTTGATTTGTTCTGATTATCCCTCATGTCTATTGGTAATCGAAAGTCGAAAGTCAAATCACCCAATTATTCTAAAAGTCGTTAAGTTTTACAAGTCACTTGTTGCTATAGGCAGAGAAGTCATTTATATTTGGATCCATAGTCATGTTGGAATCAATGGAATCACAGTTGTTGACCAGGAGGCAACGGATGCATTAGATGATGAGGTGGCGGATTGTCCAGTGCCGTACACTGACATGAAGCCTTTACTAAGTTAAGACATCCAAAAGATATGGCAAGACAGATGGGACTTGCAAATAAATAATGAATTGCACGGAATACAATCAAAAGGTGGTAAACTCGTTAGTTCCTGTAAAATATCGCAAGGAGCAAGGTGGTTATATTTTAAAAGGTGAAGACTGACCTGAGTGTTTTCCGTGTAATTGTGCTTACATGTTTTACTTGACTGTGTCGATGTTGTCGACACACTTCGCTGTCGAAAAAGTTATTCAATTTGTACAAACTGTTAATTTGTATAGTAAAATATAAAGTATATTATCTAATTTTTGAACTTCATCAAATTTGATCTATTTTATCAGTACATTGCAATATGTTTTAAGAGCCCTTTTTAACTGTATATGTTTTAAGAGCCCCTTTTAACTGTATATTTATTACTATATTTTCAACTCTTCATGCCATGATATAGCTGAAATATTGCGTAAGTTGGCGTTACATGTTAGCAACAATCAATCAATATGGCCTTAAATGAATTTTAATAAATCATATGTAAATGTAAATGTCGTACCAGTTATTTACTGACTTGGGGATGTTTGGCTTTTCATTTACAGTATGTTTTCTTTATTGTTGAACTTGTCTTCATTTATCACTCTTTATGTTTTTTTAAAAATTAATTTCCAGACACTTTGACTTCTTTAATATATTTCCCTGCCTTATCTAATTACTAACATGCTCATTGTGTTACGTAAGATGTAATTTGTTGTGGAAAATAATAGAATTAAAATGACAAAAAAGATGTTATAACACAGTAACCCTTTTACAGCAAGTCAACGACTATTTGTTTAAACAAGCAAAAATATTTGAAACATTGTGAAAGGCAATGGAAAAAAGGGAAATATATATATATTTTTTTTCAATTTCATTTATCCCTTTACATATGTATTACTGTGTGCATTATGGTATATCGCCAAAAAAAAATGTAAGTGGTTTTGCGACATTCCTTGGCTTTGGTATCCAAGTCTCCTCCCCTCAACCACAAATTGCTTGGTGACTAATTGATTTCATGAATTTACGAAAACAAAACTCATGTGTTTCCATTGTTTATGCGACCCGGATATTTCACAAATATTAATAATTGTTATCGATGTCATGAAAGCCCTTGCTTAAAGGCTTGTTATTGTATATTCACATTTAACTTTTTGAACTTCTGTTGATAAAGCTGATAGAGTCTTTAAAAATATATAACAATTTTTCCACCCCATTTTAATGACGATTTTAGTGACAGCATTTTATTGCCGCAGCCATCATTAATGAATTAAGTAAAACGCAGTAAAACAAATAATTACATTCATTACATAAGAAAGTTTGTCGGTTGTGCAATTTAGACCAAAGTTATAGTTTTGCCAACAACTGCTTAATTCTAGTTTAAAAATGAATAAATGTAAATTGTGAATTTTCGGTGCAGCTGACGACACCATGAATAATGGAGATGGTGGATTATACATTGTAAATACCTTCAACAAATGGGTTACAGAAATTAAAGTCCATTGCCAAGTGGGATCCATAGTCAAATATGAGTGTGATTATGACCGAAATGATGAAGGGGAACTTTGTTTCATGTTCATTTCGAGATTTCGGTTTGAGGTCATGGAGAAGAACGGGGAAGAAAATCCTTGAAAACGCTTTTTAAATAGTGACCAATATTCAAAATACCTTATTTATATTTCTACTTGACGGAGTACCCTACAAATAAAATTCACTTGAATTTGTAATGAAGCAGGGGTTTGCAAAAAGATTGGTAGTATATAAAAATGCACGAATCATGTCGTATATATCAACATTAGGTTTTTGTCTCTTTTGCTATTTGATCACTTTTTCAGCTCCTTCCAGTATAGATTTTTAGTCTTTCAAATGTTTGATGCCTATCTCAACTGAAGAGATATAAGTGGGTCGAAATAGCTATCTGCAGAAATGTTTTCTTTTTTTTCATTTATGTTTCAGCCATCAGCAGAAAAAGAGGAAATGCATTTTATCTGAGGTCATTGAACAACCCAAGGGGAAATATATGGTATCCAGTTGAAGCTGTTGGGATAAACGTCTTCACTAGTGCGGTTGGACATATGTGCACGGAGGCATGTTTTACAGGACGCAGATCTAACCAACGAACGACAGTGACAACTCGATTTTACAATTCCTGTCTTTAACAGTTAATGATATAGATCACAGGACACCGTAGAGACGCTGTTATAGAATACAAACCACCCACCGAAAACATAAGGAACATAAGGAATGTAGCCTCCATCGTTACGAATGAATAATCTGATTAGTCAATATTTTGTTCTTGACAAATTTCACTGATATCTTGTCTTCACATTGAGTTAGAAGCGTACTCTAACGATGTATATCGTGTTTCCTATATGTGTGTACACTGTATTTTTGCGATTACCGCTAGTTTAAAACGGGGGCAATAACTTAAAATAAATTGCATATCTTCAGTTTCCAAGATCGTAGAACACGAAATTCTAATGACTCGGTCTTATTATGAGTTGAATACTCATTTTTTTTATTCCAGTTCGTGAAGGTCTATCTTATAATTCTTAGGTAAACTTTGGTATGTGTTAAATCCCATGGTTAATAACCTAACTGATATAGCAAAACATGATTTCACCAAACATGCTAGTTTAGATCATTTTCATTGTCTGATTCTTAATCAGATGAAAAATTGTTAACCGGCCACATCATTGTTTTGGTATATGTCTGACGATTCTCGCCACCTTCACACAAACCAGCTTCAGTTCAACGTAATTCAGCTGCTTTACAGAACATCGAAGTGCATAATTCTAGGATTTGAAACCAGACTTGACCGTTTTCGTGATTTGTTTAGGCATTGGTTCAAGCGTCATAAGTATAGTAA
>MJUU01019314.1:0-15359 GCA_002080025.1 Modiolus philippinarum
CTTCCGGTCACGTGACCTATGACGTCATACTTCCGCCTGGTCCTCTTGTCCTCGACAAATAATAAGCGTCTCGTGCATCCCCTACTACTGTTAAGCAAAAGGAACAACGCGTCTGTTGTTGTTCTTCATATTGAAATCACCATGATGCCCTCGGCATTGTGCAAACACTCATGTCACTTATTAGTGAATTCAAGACGGACCCTAGCACCTGCTTGAGTGGAGTTCTGTTGACCTTGCTGGATGCTGAACAACGGTGTATGTCAAGAATTCGGGTCGTCGATAAACATAAATATCTCACACAAATTGTTACCCGTTGCCCTATAAGGGACCAAAGACAATACAGCAAATAAATGACCACATGGTACTCATCGAGTTGATTGTAAGAAAACTTTGGTGGCCATTATATATACAGAGGGCCAGAATAATATTTATTTTTTCAAAAATCTGACACATTGTATAACAGTCTCCGTATTGTCAGTTCTGATTTTTTTTCCATATTTGATATTGTTTCAAACTTTTTCCGTGGTGGATTTAAAATTTCAAATCCGAAAGAACTCTGTATTTCAACAAACACACTTTGGTATTTTTTATGAATATCTTTTTCTAAAAGGAAACCGTATATAAAAACGGGTAAATAATGAAGGACTTCAGAGACAGGAACTTTTGTATAGTTAAAGGCAGAAAATTAATGCCTCAGTACCAGTACGGGAGATTGGTATATGGAGGGACTGAATCCGCAATCCCGTGAAAAAAAATCTCTTATATAATTTTCAAACCAGATAACGGCGCCCGGAAAATGCTCCTCCGCCCCTCGAAGTATTTTGATTCCTAACCTATTTAACAGGTAAATTATCAAATTCCCCCTTATAGAAACAATCGAAAAGCTTGAAGTGCAACATAGCATTCGCCACATAACAACAGTTTACTTGGCCTAGATTTTAATTGACGAAAACAATTAATCCGGATTGCTTAAAAACAGACTAAAATCGTCTAGCTCTTGTTCATAGTGATAAACGAGATGTCGGCTGAATGTTTTGATTTTTTGTAATGAAATAAATTAACTCGAAAGTCCAGTATTGACCTTTAAGGTTTTCAATTTTAATGATTTTCAGACAATATCTTTTCCCTTGTTCTCTCACTGATTGAACTTTTATTAGACTTAAACGAAAGTCCAATCCCCGAGACTCTTTCACACGATACGTTTGACATTGTTTTTTGTTAGTTTGAGAACGACTTTTTCTTTCTGCACACTACTTTTACTTGTTCATTTGCGGGTATTATATAGCCATTTTTCGCCCATGCTAGTTTTCCCCCGGGGGAAAAACTAGATCAATCCTATTTTTCCCCCTAGGAAATTTTGGATCAGAGCCATTTTTCCCCTCGGAAAAACTTGAATACGTGTATATATTGCAGATTTTCCCCCATGCTTAAATTTCCCCCTTAATTTGAATATGACTGTATTAGGCATACATGTACATCCGATACGCTTGCATGGTATTTTTTTAACAATATAATATGTATTTATTTTTCGTCTGATTATGATTACATATATTTTGTATATATTCAACAAAAGCGAGGTTTATATCATTTGGTTTTCAATATGCCTGAAATTGGTTTTCAAGCCACGTTATTTGCCATATTAATAACAACTCTTAAGTTTGAATGTTTCGCCAGTAGGGACCAAGCAAACACCAATGGAAATAGAGATAATCCAAACAATGTAATCAAACTTACTCAATTGTGACGGGCAGGGCATGCTTACCCTTACGATGCCATTCCTGATGTCATTCCCGGTTTTCATGGGTGTTCCCACAATAAGTTCCTTAGCTCAGAATAATGTCCTGTTTTTATTAGGGATGTCAACTCGGACAAGATTTATTACTCGAGTACTCGAAAGTTTTTCCGAACGAGTACTCGAGAAATATTACTAAATGGCATTTTTGGGAAGTGGCATTTAACGGTTTTAATCTTAAATCGCAAATGTGATGGAATGCATTTTACATACTTATCATCGTTATGATGAGAAAAAAAGTATGTATATTCTAGATATCAAAAGAGAAAACCGAGTATTCGAGTACCAGTTTAAGCAATCGATACTCGGTACGTCCGAGCGATACTCGAGTACTCGAGTACTCTTTGACATCCCTAGTTTTTATATTGATGCCCTGTGACTGTCTCATAATTGTGTCCATTGTTTGTCTTTGTAATCGGACTTTGATTTTTGTACTAAACAAATTTCTTGTTCCTTCGGTATTCAATCATGCTTTACAGATAAAAGTTGTTGTTATACTTATCAAACATACGTATTTCTTAGGGTGATTAGGGTTGGTAAGACAAAGTAAGGGTTGTAAAACCTTTGTTTTTTTTTCAAGTAAAAATTGGTTTCTGTAGTGCAAACATCGAAAGCTTTCCTTTTGATACCTCGGTAGCAGATACCCACACGGGGGAGGAAAAAGAAAATGTGATGACGAAAACGTCGCAAATACTGTAGATGACGTCGGGGAAAAACTAGCTTATATGATCAATGAGGGTGAAATCTGGACTGATTGTTTTTCCCTCTAAAGTTGACGAGAGGAACACTGGACCGTGCCTATTTTTTCGGGGGGAGGGTAATTTAGGTTCGATCCAGAATTTCCCCCGGAAAGACTAGCATGGGGGAAAATGGCTATATGAAACCGGTGTATTTTTATAAGAAAAGACAGCCAGTGCCTCATTTGAGAATCTACGGGGGAAGGGTTTCCATGTTTTTTTTTTTCTTGCAGAATTTAGTGAAAAATTGACAAAAAAAAGCAAACAATTGAATGGAACTCATTTTTTCTGGCATCTCATTAGAACGTCACTTTTTTATGAGACTGGATTCGCTAATTTGCCTTCAAATGAGTATCTCGTATACAGAAGTTCTAGAACTTGTGTTATCAAATTCGTAACTTGTGTTCTAGAATTGATAATTCGTGTGCGCTAGGAAGCAATTTATTGATGTCAACTATATATCTGTCGTTCTGTCGGGGATTTTTTTTAATGCTAGGATAGTTTAAGACAACAAATCTAGATCACTAGACTCTCGGGGAATAAGCTAGCTTCGTCCAATCGATTACTTGAATGGTGAACAAAAGGATATGGAGTAAATGCACATGAGACAAAGTCTCTACAAATACATGGTAAAAAAACAAGCAAAGGAACAACGCTTTTATTGTTGTACTTCATCTTGGCCTTCCACAATGAGCTTTGCTCATACCTCATAGTAAGTTCAAGACGGCCCCTAGCACCGGTTTAAGCGGAATTCTTTGCTAATTGTCGAGCAACGCTACATCCATGTCTTTCTTGGTCATGGGTGCGGGATTGTCAACAAACATCAATTAAACTGGCAAAGTGCTCTTACAATCACTGTCATCCTTTGCCCGACAAAAGCACTAGTGTCTTAAGCTAGTGGACAACTACAACATATAGACAAACACAGGGCACTCATCAAGTCGAATGTAAGAAAACTTGGCGTTATAAAATAGTGAGATATGGGCACTTAAAACAGGTGGTCTGGATTACATTTCGAAATTAATAAAATAAATGCCAAAATTTGAAAGTATCAAAAGTATATCCATATGAGAAATTCTCTAACGCACAAGTACACCATAACTGAAAAAATATAGAGAGCATACATCTTTCGCACGGGGAATCTTTTTACGGACTTCACACTGCAGAAGTCTTACCCTTTTCCTTTCAGGCACTATCTCTGGTGTTAGATTCTTATATTCTTTCACCTATGAAGAAGTTAATCACAGAAATACTTTAGTTCTACGATTGTCCTGTCATGTCGGCAAGTTGTTTTGTCACCCGCAGTGTGTATTTGTGATTAATAGGAAAAATGAAAGGATATGGAGTGAATGTACATGTGACAAAAACGCACACGATACATAGAAAACTCCAGTTTATCAAGGACAGGGCTTTTATTCCTGTCTTCATCTTGATGTCGCCTGAGGGTCTTCAACTAGAGGTGAACAATATTCAAGCCTGTTTTTCATTTGAACTCGCTTTCTTTTGCTTTTCCACTTATATTCTTTGATTGGAACCAACGCCTTTCCGCCATGGGCAGTAAGCGCTCTTGTGAGGAATCTCACAAAAAGACTATTTCCAATGTTTTTTTTTCTCTTTTTGGGGCGATGTGATTAAATCTGCGTATTAGAAAAAGTCGGCGAAATTAAAATATTTTGTCGAAATTCGCACCTAAGAAATATTCTATTTTTGTATGGTATTGTCACAAAAAAAGTCTAAGCTGCAAACACGGAATGCCAAGTCAGTTATTTTGTATTTGATTTTGTTGTTTGATTTTTTTATGTTTATTATTTTATTTTTGTTATTCCAGTTTTATGTGAATATTTATATTTTATTTTTCATTTAAATAACTAAATACCAAAGTCTCTGTGCATATCCGCATTTCGACAACTTATGTCTCTTCAGTGCAGATAAAATTTAAACGTTTGGAAGACCATAAAATCAAAGATGTTTAAAAACTGATAGGGAACAAATAACCAATATGATCTAAATGTAAAGCCAAAATCAGCTAAGGACAGAGCTTTGCATGAGGGAGATACTCCTTAGTTTTCAACAATTTTTTCAAAAATTTAGATATTGTAAGGTTCCAACTAGAATCGGCTTTCGGGTCAGCACCGAAGTACTGACTACTGGGCTGGTGAATACCCTCGGGGACTAAGAGTCCACCAGCAGTGGCATCGACCCAGTGGTAACAAATAACTAAATACCGAAGTCACTGTGATTTTAATTTCTGCATATGCGCATTTCGACAACTTATAGTCGTCGTGTATGAAATTCGCAGCGGTAGTACGTGCAATATTTCGACTGAACACAGGTAGCACATAATTTTTGGAAAAATTGTGGATGATGATATGTTACATCGGAATATGAATTCAAAAATGGTATTTTCCATGCCCGTTCTGTTGTTATTATGCACTAATTATATAAAAAATGCAGTTTCGACAAGAACATTTACATAAATATATAATACATGTATAATCAGTTTCGGGTCAACTTTTTCGTTTTTTTTTAATTTTGAAAGATACTCAAAAGTGTACTGACGATTACAAAAAAAAACTAACAAACCTGTTGGCTGTATATAGTTATATATTTAAATTTCAGAGCTACATTTAATTTAGTAAGATCATGCAGTGAGTAATTTAATTAAAGAGCAAATGATAATAATAATACATGTAATAATAAATCCAATATTTTACCAAAATAGTTTCAAAAATTGTAAATTCAGAGAATTAAGTAATTTCAAAACAAATAATAAAAATAACAGATCTACTGAAAAATTTCCTGTTCTCTCTTTGTTTTGTTTGTACTGACCGAAAACTGATATATTTTGAAACTTGCAATGTATAATTTTTAATAAATTTAGTCAAAGATAAGGAGTATCCCCCTCATTTATAGCTCTGTCCTTACTAGCTTTTTGGCTTTTCTATTTCAACGTATTGCTTAATATTTTGTATCAGCTTTTACACGTATTTCGGTTTAGGGACTCTCAAATGTTTAGATTAAATCTGCACTGAAGAGACAAAAGTTGTTGAAATGCGCATATGCAGAAACTAGATTAATAGTTACTTCGGTATTTTGTTATTCATCTATGACATATTCTTCGCCAAATCTTATTCTTTTTATTTATCTTTATACATTTAGGGCTTGCTATATAGTGTAAGGTTCTTCACTGTGTTGAAGACCGTACGGTGACCCTAGATGCTTTGTTTTGGGTCGTTTTAACCTGGAGATGGGATGTTGTCTCCTTGACATTAACCCCATTTCCTTTCTTTTTCATATATAATGTAAATAGGTTTAATGAAAAAGTTTATCCCGTATAATAAATGATCACTGTGTTAAAAATTATTAACATTTTCATTGCCGTCGAATAACGTCAGGTGCGATAACTCTTGCCGTAACGTCATTTAGTATCGTGTAACCTTAAGGTGTTTGTTAAAGCTTAGTGCGATGACTGGGTACCAATTTGAGAGGAAATTATTTCATGTCAAATGAAATACATGCATTCTATATATTCCCCTAAAATATTTTTTATTCGTTTTTATTTCCTGTCATTTTTTTTTTCACTTCTTCTTGTTATTTTACTTATTTTTAGCTAGTATATATCTCGCAAATGGGTTGATTTTTACCAATAGCGAGTCCCCGGCACCTGAATAGGTTTTCAGGGGCTTTGGCTACAGAGCTGCCGGGCTCGTCCCCAGGTGGTGGATAGGGGAATGCCCTGTCTTTGTGGGGTAGTCAGGTCATAATACGGAAAGCCTGACCGCGAACCATTGTAGCCAAACTGTGTGGAGAAACGCCACGCTCCATGCAGTATAAAGACCCCTTCTATATTTCTCTAAAGAGAGCAGACGCACTGGGTGTCGTATAGAAGGCTAAATTTCCTGCCCCTACCCATTTCTCCCCTTTTCCAGTGGCAATCAAAAGTCGTTGCCCCGGTTGTCCCTTCCACCTTTATTTCTTTCTTCTTTTACTTACAATTTGTTTTGAATTGATTAACTTGTTCTCGTCCTGATATAGCTGAAATATTGCTCATTGGACGTTAAACTCTAACTAATCAATCAACCAATAGCGAGTCATGAAGATTCTGTATGAAAGAAGCGTAACCCCATGAATAATATATTGGCCTTCACTATTTAGCGGATCTATAAAATAAGTAATATTTAACTCTATGTTAAATACATTTGAAGTTCATGTGCACGTACATGACGGATACATTCAAGTTTACATTAAATGTAGGAAAATTTATTTTGAATAGCATGTTTAATATCATCGGCATTCACTGGTGTCACTGTATGAATAATCGGAGGAAGACGTGCAAAATTATTCTTTATATCATACTTGTTCATACTCTTCAGCTGAACGAACCTAAATTTGGACGACTTATTAAGAATGTTCATGAGCTTAAGCAAAGAGTATATAAAGCCTGTCATTTAGTTGTTTACAGACATAATAAATGCCGTCATTTGTCATACTACCATCATAATCTTGTGATCTTGTGTTAGAGAAAATACAATTGATATAATACAGTAGGGATCTAGGGGAATATCACCAACGATCCATGAAAAAACTATTGGTTTATGTCAAGTTTAGATTTTTCTTCAGGTTTATACTTAATAGAGGATCCATCGTACCCATCAACAAATGAGCAAACAGATAAGGCAATAAAGAGGACAAGAAGCAGGAGCAGACTAAGAGAAGAGATATACCAGGCGTCTAGTGGTTACTGTGAGCACTTCGTAAGCTGGGCACTTACAAGCGTCCCCAAAAGTGACCAAATGGAACATGCTGGTATTCATCTTGCAGAAACATTGTGAATAAATGTGACGCAAACAAGGTATAACTACTAGATCATTTTTACACAATAGAATACTGAAAGAACAGGGGAAATAATGATCACTAATATCAAAGTCCAAAGACTTTTCAAAAACGGCAGAGTCAAAGACAAAACAAGGACGTGAGACAGCCAAATTGCACATTGAAACCAAAGGCACTCACAGTGTGAACTCCTATGAAAACCGGGAGTGACATCAGGTGCTCCGGAAGAGTAAGCGTGTTGAAATGTTGAAATTATACCCTACGTTATATGCAGCTGGGAATGATCAATTGTGGATGAAGTATTCCCAACAGAAATTGAGACGTTTTGATTTACTGCTGAATTGCTTTATACTTAGATTGACAGTTACAATCAATAGTATTTAAACCTTATTTACACCTTTTTGTAAATGTTCCGTATTCTGATCTGTAGCTTTACCTTTATTTTCAAGTATTTCGATATTTTAACGACTATACCAATCTGCCTTTTCGAGCTTCTTTCTGTCAACTATGTCGTAGATATTATCGTTTTAATGTTTAAGCTTGTACACCCGGGGTAAGCAAAACATTTTCCACAAATTCAATTTTCTTTGAATTGGTAGCAAGAGACAAATATATATTAATGTACGTCAGGAAAACATTTTGAAAAGACCGTAAGAATTATAGTTTACAGGAACACTCCTACCTTATGAGTCTTACTTTCAGTTTAGAAATCGCTATGAGGCATTTACTGCTGTTCTGTATATAAATTAGAATCGACATAAATAAGCCCTAAATTGCTAAGCTGCTTCACAGAAACTCGTAGACTTAAATACAAAATAATAATGACAATGGGCTTACTTTAAGTGTTGATATACAGTGCAAAAGAAATTACCTTGCTGAAAACATCGCTTCATTCAATTTCTTTTAGATTAAAATCCTTTAAGTTCAATTTTCGCTTTAAACTGGGAATGAAAGATTCACCACAAAAACGACTTGCACAAAATTCATGAAAATTCACCGTACCGTTTTTTTCACAATATTATGAAAATTGGATATAAAACTATTATAGCCTTATTGCTGAGTGTCCAGTAGAAAAAATTACCTCCTATCTGACTTTTATCATCAATATTGATATTTTTAGATACCATGCAAAACCTTGATATTTCAAATCAGGCAACATGTGTGAGTGTAATTTCATATAAAGATAAACATTTCATTTCTATTTATGATCAATATTATAAATCTTGCGTTGTAGTCATACAAATCACAACAAGTAATTTTCATATAAAAAAGAAGTATCTCCCCCTAACCTAGGTTTACTACCTTAGATTAACATAGCGTAATTACTAATCAAAACAGAAACCTAGTTATGTTCCGGTAGAATAACTAAATACCGAACTTACTGTGAAATTAGGTTCTGCATATGCGCATTCGACAACTTATGTCTCACCAGTGCAGATTAAATTAGAAATGATAGAGACGTTGAGAAAAAGGTAAGAAAATAAATACCAAAAACAAACTACACCAAAGAAAATATTGTAAATGAGAAATAAGTTGTAAGAAAAAATCTATCTTTGAAAGGTAGAGATATTTGGTGTAATAAAACAGATATTTCATATAAATGAATTATTGACAAAAATTCCGGTCTCGAGATCGAATTTTTTCAGGCTTGTAAACTATTTGATCGTAGAGGTATTTCTTGCAAATATCATTTCAAAAACGTAGTATATCTGTGAAAAAATTGCCGTACATAATTAGCAATATTCCTTTTTAACAGGTTTCATTTAAACCTCGTCGTATTTTTTATCACAATATGAATATTGCAAGAAGATTAAATGATTTGAAAAGAAAGTCTTGTTCCATATCATAGCTTAAAACCTTTATATATATATATATTTAGAAATGTCAATATCTAAATGGTATTCTTTCAAATGGTTCATGACTTAATCTATGTTTATATTAGTTGCATAGCTTATAATTAAATCTGTGTAATGTCCGGGTATTCTCTAATCTATCCACATGAACTATATGTTAAACAGGTAAAAGGTAGAGGTAAGGGTAAAAGTAAGTAATTTTAAGCGCAAAACCACTTAAGGAAGTTTATTTCTTACATTTCAGTATTTTTTGTGAGATTTTTGGATTCCACTGACTTTTTCCCCTTCATCCCACTTTTTTCCATAATTTCAGTTAATAGTCACTCTCTGTATGCATTTGTAGTTTTATATAGGTGTTGTGGCACACATTCAAATCTACCCGATTCTTGTTATACAACCTTACCTTTCAGTAGTTATATAAAAGTAGACTTGTAGATTTGATTGGTATTTGGTTGCCATAGAAACGGCCATTCGGTTAAAAAAATCCTTCTTTGTCAATTTTCAAAAGCATACGAAACAAAAGTGCAGGTACAAAGAAACAAAATGGGATATGTATTGAAAAGACTAATGCCTCCTCTTTTGAAAAATTAACAAAATAGTAGTGGGGATAATGGTTGCTAGGGTGGTTTCCATGACGCTAAACATTATCGGTTTTTGTGATTTCCAAACAAAACACATAATGATGATAAATCACGTAACCTTGAAATGAATTTTCAAGTTTAAAAGTAACAATAAATTGTATAAGAACATTTTGCTATATTGATATATTTCCACATCCCAAACATTAAATCAATATCTAGTACTGTATTAACAAGTGTGGAGCCTAGATGATGTCTCATAATTCCCTGTTTGGTCGCTTAAACTCAAACTGACTTATATCAAGAAAACTTAGCATGTTACTTGACTTTTAAATTAAGGCAACCGACAAAACCTATTTAACAGACTGTCATGTACAACTCTAAAACATTCTAAATTCCGCACATATTTGACTTACTACTAATAAATAATGATAAACTAATTATGTTCACTAGACCACGAAAATGAGGTCAAGGATAAAAGCAAAATAGTAGGCTGTCATATTCCATCGAAGACCAACCCATATACAAAATATTATTGACCTGTCATTAATATATACTAGTAAACTTAACATGCTCAATGGATCGCGAAATTGATGTCCCACACAAAAACCGTACGACAGACCATTAGGTACTTGTTGAAACAAACCAAAATTTCAAATATCTTTGTGTTCTATAAATAGCCTCTAAATCTCATTTAATCAGGAAAACGTCACATAATCACTACACCATGAAATTCAGGTCATGGACAAAAACTACATTACAGACTGTCATCTACTACCGAAGACCGACATTTATTCCACATCTTATTGACTTACCACTTATAGCTTCTGAGAAACGAAACTAATAACAACAACATAACATTTTCATTGGACCATAGAATTGAGGTCAAGGACAAAAGCCATATGTACTACCAAAGACCAATCAACATACCAAATATCGTTAATCTACTACTAAAAGTTACTGAGAAACTAATTACAAAAACCATTAAATTGAAGTCAAGGACAAAAGCCATATGGCAAACTATCATGTACTACCAAATATCATCCACCTACTACTCATTGTTGCAGAGAAAATGACCCGATCACAAAAACGTAACATGAAAGTTTACTCCGCCGCCGTCACCGTCATACTTTGTACGCATATGTGTTACTTTTCGCGCCTTTCGTCCCGGGCGGTACAAATGTTATACCCAGACACTAAATTATCAAATAAAAAATCACAGTTACCATTTGTTCATTTCCAAGGTCAAAAGTCCTCAATTTTGAAATAAAGCTCATTATATGAAGATGATTTTATCAATTAGTCTAAATATAAAAACATATCATAGAAGGCTAAACAAAATAATCTAGCAAGTATTGTAATAAAATAACTATATGATAAGTAATATTAACTAATATAAATTTCCAATTTGTTTATAAAGACAGAGTTCAAGGTCAATTGCTTTAAGTGAATTCTAATGCAATACGTTGAGACTATATACCAACATACAAAGATAAATTAACCCCTGTGTCATCAGAGAATTTTACATACCAGAAAGATTTATGAAGCCTCCATGTTAACTTGAAAACATTAAAAATAGGATGTGACCTTCAAAAATTACAAAGATTGTGAAGGTCAAGGCCAGAGGTCATATGGTACCCTTGAAACAACGGCAGTAGAATACCTAAGGAACAAGAGAATTGATGATCACAAAAATCAAAGTCCTAAGACATGGAAAATAGCATACAGACAAAAACAAAGACAAAACAAGGACGTGAGACAGCCACAATGCATGGAAATCAAAGACGACATTATGAACTAAAGTATTCATAGTGTGGATTCCCATAAAAACCGGGAGTGACATCGGGTGCACCGAATGGGTACGCATGTCCTAAGTGGCATTCGTCACACTATCAGAAAGTCAATCTCAGGCAAAACCGGTTATGTCAAATCCGTGAAGACTAGCTCAAAATATCTGTTTTCATTTAAGACACAGACACGTCATGTTTGTCAATGGTGTCATAATAATGGCCATAGAATATCTGAAGGGACGAAAGTAAAAAAGGTTGAACAAATCCCTGACTTAGCAGTTTTTGGCTTAGCGTTTTTGTTCTATTAAAAAAATCACTTTATAAACTACTTGCTCGGCAGTATTGAAACAACTGTGAACTTAAAGTACACTCCATAGGCTTGAGAGTAGGTATATTGCTGCTCAGAAAGGGAAAGTTTACAATTGGAAAGTTAAAATCATCACGTTTGTCATAAAACTTAGATTTCAAAAGTCCATCTTCGTCAATGTATAGTAAAAGATCTAAGTACGAAGCTGAAGTGGTGTATCAGTAGTCTCTTTAATTCGAAGCTCATTGGGATAGATCTGGTGTAAATATTCCTTAAATTTTGGATTTGTACGAGAAGGTATAATGCCTATGTAGTGGAAGCTGAAATTAAAGGACTAGGCTAAATGTTTTCGTTTTTTCTGTGTTAGCCCTAAAAAAACTTTGCCTCATACGAGAAAAGAAAGAGATCAGCTAAAAGTGGTTAAAAATTTGTTCCCATGGGAATCCCGATTGTCTGTTGCCTTCGCAATGTTGCCTATCAAAGATTCCTATATCTTGATTATGTCATTCTCAGTGTACGTCTTGTTTGGCTCACTGTGGCTCTTTACAAAAAAGTTTTGTTTTTTTTTGCCAACTACTAAATAAGTGTATCTGCGTTCTCCACTTTCTTTGTAGAAACATTGATGAATCAGATCAGAAAAATCAAAATTTTGTATTCATGACAATGGGTGAGACAACTAGAGGATAGCTGTTCAAGGAGATCTTTAGAATTTTCTAGAATCCACATCTGACTGACTCCGCTCGGTAGACTTTATCACAGTACCTTTTCAGGCCATCCCTGACTGTGGTCAATATAGTAGTAAGGAGCTTAGAAGGAGGCTTAGTTGTGCATCTGGAAGACCCTGCAATGAATCTCTTATTGTACGGTAGATATAAGGGAGCTGATTGTTGTCATCACTCGCTTTGATGCCAAAGGATACTAATACAGAGATGTGATTTTCATTGATCTCTTCCCTTGATAGTGTAGTGGGAGTTAAGTTGGGTTCCCTGGTGAACTATTAATTCCCATCTCCTTAACTAGACAGTCGAGAGAGTGTTTCTTACATACGAATTGTTTGTTGCCTGCAGGTACAATGACGTAATTTTCTTAGAGTTTGTCCAGAGTTTCCTAACGTGGGGATCTTCAATTTTATTGTTGTTCTTCGTCTTGATGTCAACATGAGGCCTTCAACGATGAGCATCTCCCACACCCCACAGCAATCTAAGACGGCCCTAGTGCTAATTGCTGAGTGACTATTAAGATCATAATTATGTTGATATGCTGGGGTTCACAGAATTTTGGACATTTGAAAAGAGATCTCGTAGCTTGATATTGTCTACAATATCTAGGTTACCAGTTATCACGTGTCCAGTCGGAATGTAATGGAAGGGCGAAGTAGATCAGGCGCAATGAGATGGTTTGACTTTGAAGTCGTCAATTTTGAAATCCCGCAATACCTGTTTTTAATTGAAAATGGTATTTGCAATGAGCTTAGTGTAAGAATACGAAATAAGTGGAACAGAATAATCTGTGTAGTAAGGTAGAATTTTTGATGCCACTGTTTTGCTGTGCAGAATGTAGGCGAGATTCATGGCGTCCAAGCCTTTATTGGCAAATTGAGTTTTGAGAAATGCCCGGTTATCTGGTTCGTTGGATCATTCGTGGACAGGTTTGAAATTTTATGGATTGATATATCCAAAACAACTGCAATTAATTTATATTCTGGGGAATGAAAATAGTTTATAGAGTAATGCAGCATTTACCAATCATTTATAACCTAGAGTGTACACCATACTCCCCATTCAAAATCTCAAATTTCTATATAAATTGACAAAATAGCAATTAAGGTAATCATGCTAACGGAGGTTATCCCCATAATTTTTTAAAATCATTTTCGTGAGGAAAGCCACGAAAAATAGAACATTGTTTGTCATTACAACCAGCCACAAAAAGATGTATATTCACAGGATTAAACATGTAAAAAAACAAAAATTTTGGTACGTATTGTTATCTGTTTCGATGGTAACCAGTTGCCTTAGCAATGATATTTTTATCAAAACAAGTTTCCTACATTGATGTTGTAGTGGGAAAGAAAATTCGAGGAATTATATTATCATGCGTGCCAAAAAAGTTTAAGTGCTTACAGAGAATGGCTATAAATACAACTTTATGAGCGTTATGATAAAATTTCATTAAGACCTTTTTACTGTTATATTAATGTGAAAAGTAAAGAAGAGCTCAGTCTCCCGCCAAATTTTAGATTGCCATTATCTCAAAAGCGAGATCATAAATTAATCGATATTTTCGCTTATTTTTTCTTTTTAATTTTTCTGACAAAGCATCCCTTTTATCTGAAATTTTATAGCGAACCTCCGTAATTACCAAAAAGGGAAAGAATTATTTCATTTTGATATAGACATTTTTGAGACGGTGAAATATGAAATGAGATCAATAAATCAACCTCTCTCAACGGTTCATAAACGGGCACATGGGCAAAATCATGTAAACTACAACATTTTATTCTGTTGAAGTGATCCATTAATTAATTAGGTTAACCTTAGCGAATATAATACACTGAGAGATGATTAAACCTGTATCCCCTACCGGGATTGCCAAATGATATACATATATTCATGTCAACACAACCTATTTTGCCGATTCTTCTCATTCCCACTATTTTGTTAAGTCTCAAATTTTATGTATAATGTTTTGCATTATTGCCGTAATTAACCAATCTATACGTTTTTAAGTGTTTGTTATCCTCCCCCCCCCGCTTAGCGAAAGCGGGGGGTTTTGTAATGCAGTCCGTCCGTATGTGCGTACGTACGTACGTGCGTGCGTTTGTTATGTTCCCCGGCACCATACTAGAGTATGATCAGAAGTAGCGCACTGTGGATTCGGAATTTAGGTCAAACGCCATAGGGGCAAATTATGGGCGAAACAACGGCAGTAGAATACCGAAGGAACAAGGGAAGCGATGCCTACAAAAATCGAAGTCCAAAGACATGGCAAAAACGGTAACAGATAAAACAAAGACAAAACTAGGACGTGAGACAGCTACAATGCACGGAAATAAAAAGATAACATTAAGAACTAAGGCACTCATAGTGTGAACTCCCATGAAAACCGGGAGTGACATCAGGTGCTCCGGAAGGGTAAGCATGTCCTGCTCCGCTAGCGGCACCCGTTACACTATCAGTGAGTCAATCCGGGGTTGAGTCAAATCCGGTTATGTCAAATCCGTGAAGACGTGAAATCTAGCTAAAAATGCCCGTTTTTTTTTGGGACACAGACACGTCATATCTGTCAATGATGTCATGGTGACGGCCATAGAATTTCTGAAGGGATGAAAGTAACAAAGGCTGAACAAATCCCTGACTAAGCAGCTTTTGGGACAGTGTTTTTGCTCTAACTAAAAAGTCACTGTATAAACTGCATGCCCGACAGTAACGAATCAACTGTGAAATGTACACTCCATAGGCTGGAGAGG
>MJUU01019316.1:5007-28698 GCA_002080025.1 Modiolus philippinarum
TTTTATAAAATGCACAAAATAAAACCCGACTGTACCAATGACCATAAAAAGTTCAATATAAAGTTATTCCTAACATCCAAATACATGTGTTTAATGTTGTCATATTAATGACACAATTAACACCCGATATAGACATAATTTACACACAGCGGGGTAGTATTGTTTTCTTGTATTTTATTGAAAATTTCATCATTTTGAACCTAAAAGTGACCGGTGATAAATTAATTTTATTTTGAAATAAAAAATATTCTAGTAAACGGCATTATTTCTAGTTTCCAGTGGTATGAACGCCCAATTTGAGTTATAACTAGAAGTAGTTTTAATTCAAGATTGAAATGATGCACTGACTTGAAATTTTGCTTGAATAAACGTAGAAAGTGGCCAATTTTAGTAGTAATTTTCGAGGTAAAAGTGACCGGTCTTTTAGTTAACCGATTTAATTTTAAAAAGCATCAATATAAGGATTACTTTTTAAAGTTCTAACTCTGATGAACGCCGAAACGAAATTTTCAAAATAAGTACTTTAATTTCTTGTTTGAAAGCGAAGTCCTGTATAAATTCATATAAAAATTTATCGAGATAACTGGTGTCGTCCATCTTTGTGCGCCCCACTGTGCCGAACGAATTCTTGTACATGGACTTCAAAACCGATGTTGAAAATTGTTTGTTCACTGCCATTTACTAAATGACATCTCAACTTCAAAACTGGTGTCGAAAGTGGTCCTTATCAAGAACGTTTTTTTTTGTCAAAAAAGCCTAACAAAGAAATATAGTAAAACATGATCAGACTTTAAAAACAGTTCAAGATATTGGAGGTGTTTGAGCAACGAAAGTTTGAGAAACTGAAGATCAACTGTATAACTTACAATGTTACCTTGATTGTGGCAACTGAAAGCCAGGTGAGTGATACAGGCTCCTGTGAGCCTCTGGTTGCAATATTGTCCAATTTTGGACAAAGTTCCTCGCTGGCGGCCATCTTGGATGACCTGCAGACTTGCCGGACAAAATTTTTAAAGGGGACTATACCGACGGACTATTGTGACCAGGTTTGGTTCAAATTGGCGCAGTGGTTTCAGAGAAGATCTTTGAATGCTTTCCCATAGGGTCCAATGTTAAACCGCGTTCCCTGCTGGCAGCCATCTTGGGAATGATATGGATTTGCCAGACATTTTTTCAAAAGTGGCCACCTATGGACCATTAGGCCCAAGTTTGGTTCCAAATGGCCCAGCAGTTTCAGAGAAGAAGATGTAAGAATGAAAAGTTCAAGATGGATGGACCACTGACACAGTGACAACAAGAAGATCACCAAGGCATAGCCATGCAGGTCAGTTATAAGGTTATGCAGGCATTGATGTTAAGATATACTTCTTCGGTATTTATCAGCATACTTGCAAGGTGGGCAAATAAACATTCCTTCATGACACAATATACCATTATATACAATTATTATTAAATTGTGTAATAAGTATAGTTTATGAAAGTATTTTTGCAAAAAAATGTAAATATTTGTACAAAAACACTTTTTTGTTCTTTATTATGTAACAAATAATTATTTTTAATAAAGTGATAGCAGGGAATTTCTCTAAAACTTAAAAGAGAAAAGTAAACCAAAGAAAACAAAATTTAAAGGGAAATAACCCATAACCATATGGCATTGAAAAAAATTTTTTGGTGAAAAAGAGTCAATAACTACAACACAGGCAGTTGGATTTTCTTCAAAATTTCAGAGTATGTAGATCTTGATATGCTGAACATTTTTGCATTTTACACTTCACCTCTATCTGTTACAGTTTTTGAAATAAAAAATATAAAATGCATAAATTTTGAAAATTTTACGGAAAAGGGCTGTAACTCTGAGACGGGTTTTCCGATTGTCTTCAAAATTGCAGGGGAGATAGATCTCGTTATTCTGAACAATTTTACTCAGTCAGATTTTTGATATCTGCAACGGTTTTTGAGTTATTTTCCAAAAACAGCAATTTACCCCCTATGTTCTACATTTGTATTTTTAGTAACAGCGGTCATGTTGTTTGGTCCTCAGACTAACCGAACATATTTTTTAACCTACATACCCTTGTGATGACCCAGGCCAAGTTTGGATTAAATTGGCCCAATGGTTTCAGAGGAGAAGATTTTTGAAAAAAACGTTTACGACGGATGGACGGACGGACGATGGACGCCAAGTGATGGAAAAAGCTCACCCTGGCATAGCCAGGTGAGCGAAAAATGTGATTAAAGCAAATTTTGAATTGATCTTTTTGAAAGCGAAATTTTGATCATTTCAACATTTCAATCCAACAATTTATAAAAAAAATTAGCAGTATCTTTAACATTGGATTTTCAAATTTCCAGTCCAGGTCAGATAAATACAAATATAAATTGTTTCATTATTACAGAGACTTTTGGCTTATTTGATCATTTATACTTTTAAAATTCTCAGAAATTAATTGAATGCACGTTAACTGTTTTCATACTCCTGAAATTTACCCACCACTACTCATCAGTGATAGGGATATACTGTCATCCTTCTTTGTTATGTGTGTGTGTAGGTCCCTCAGTAAAGAATTGTTTTTTCAATAGTAAAAATCTGAAATTTTGACCCAAGCGTTGAATGTTTACAAATACCCCCACCACCATCTGCCACTGTGGATCCACTCATTTCTACAAGATCTGCTTACTAGCTGGTCATAATGCCCAACAGAAATATCCTTTGCAACAAAAAGGGTATCCCATTATGAAATAAGAACTAGTGAAGGTGATGATCTCAGTGGTTGGTGAAACTGATGACCTGCGTCCCTGGCAAGTGAAAGGTCAATTTTATGGGTCAAACCCACGAAATATGTGAGATTTTCCGATCCTCCTATCTTAATCACTTACAGTTTGAAGGAGTGAAAACTAGCAAATCTTGAAACTTGGTGCAGCTGTTTATTCACACTGATAGCAATGTCGAGTAATTTTGTTGCATTTATATTCTCCATTGTTAAATGTAGAAAGTGAAAATTTTGTGGAAAGCCTTTCAGAATTATGCCATAATTGGATTTATTATCAGACCTGTGAGATAACTACTTTCTGTTTTACGACTTATAGTTTTTGTCGAGCCTTCGACTATAGTCGAAAAAAGCGAGACATAGGTATGGTGATTCCGGCGTCTACAATTAAACGTTTAAGTTTTTTCTTGTGTCTGTTTAACATCAACCACCTGTGCTAGGCTATTGATATTTGGTATGCAGTTGCATTAGTATCAGTACAGCTCAGTTTCAGTGGCGTTTTATGTCTATGCCCCCGCAGTCATGCTCCACTGACATTGAAATTTTGAATTGTTTTTTTTCTTCAAATGTTTAAGTTTTTTCTTGTGTCTGTTTAGCATCAACCACTCATAGTAGCCCATTGGTATTTGGTACGCAGTTGCATTTGCATCATTGCAGCTCAGTTTCAGTGGCGTTTTATGTCTATGCCCCCGCAGTCATGCTCCACTGACTTCAAATTTTGCACTTTTTATCAATGTTAAGTTTTTTCTTGTGTCTGTTTACCATCAACCACTCATAGTTGCCCATTGATATTTGGTATGCAGTTGCATTAGCATCAGTACAGATCAGTTTCAGTGGCATTTTATGTCTATGCCCCCACAGTCATGTTCCACTGACTTCAAAATTTTGTTCTTTTTATCAATGTTTAAGTTTTTTCTTGTGCACGTTTCATAGTAGCCCATTGATCTTTGGTATGAAGTTGTATTATGATGATTGTGATCAGTTTTGATCAGCGATACATTTGATATCATGGTTGCTGCTGAAGATCAATGTGCAAATTAAGGCGATGCATGGGAAAGGCGAGACATATCCTGTGTCCACAGTTTATTGACGCTTTTAACATTGTAATTTTCCTTAAAAAAATTTAGCTGCAGTTGTAAAAGACAAATCTGAAATTTGAAACAAGGAGATATCTGAATGAGTGTTCCATTATGGTCCAGTTTTAAACTACATTTCTTGCTGACAGTTATCTTGGCTGAGATGCAATCCTGCTATACATGATTTTTATAAAGGGTTTCAAAAATACTATTGTGACCAAGTTTGCAAGGTTCCAGTTTGCTATGTGGTTCCAAAAGAGATGCTTGAGAGAAAAGTTGACTACTTTGAGAAATCCAGTTAACCTACAGTATTTATGGAGGGTCTCATTTTTATCCCCTTCGCCAATAGAGTTTGGGAGGGGATATATCATCTCGCCCGTCAGTCCGAGTGTCCGTCTGTTCATTCCACCTCAGGTTAAAGTTTGTGTTAAGGTTCATATTTGAGAAACAACATGTTGTACATCAATCATCTTCGGTCAGTTGATGCATCTTGGAAAATCACTCTCCAAGATGCGTCAACGGACTGCTTCAGAGGATAATTGGGTCACTCTGACCTACATTTTACGCTTCAGTGACTCACGTTACAGTCTGTGTTAAGGTTCATATCTGAGATACTACAACAATCATCTTAGGTCAGTGAATGCCTCCTGGAGAGAGATGCTACTTTTGAGATTAATATTTTGAAATTTTAACCGAATTCGGAAATTTAATTGCTACAGGCGAGGGGATTAGCTGTCGTTCTTGACTGCTCGCATTTTGTCAACCATATTAGCTGTCCTCTATGTCAAAGGGTTGAATGAAATTGTTTTCCCAACTGGTGGCCATCATGGATTGAAAGTATCGTGGAAAAGCCTTGGATCAGGTGAAAACCTGTCAGGCAACTATTTTTAAGGGACTGTCTCCTGACCATTGCAACTGAGTTTGAAAAGAAAAGAGCTTTGAATAGTTTTCTGTATGGTCTAGGCACTCCAACGAAGAATTTTGTGAGCAAATTTTGATGATTTATCAATTTTCAATGTGCAAATACATAATGATCACATGGTGCGCGAAGACACACATTATAGTGGCGTATTTCAAGTACAAGCTATACTTTTCAACTGCAAAGTTTCATATAGATCCATGAATGCACATAAATGCATGACAATTTGAAATTTTACTTGTTTTTGAAGTTTTTAGTGGCCAAAGCGCTGTAACTCCAATATATTTTAACAATTTTTCCCTTAGCTCTGAATAGGACTGGTAAATGTGAAGAAAAAGGTTACAGGAAGTGGACAAAATGTAATCATTCTCCTTAACTTAAAATATTAAATTAAAATTTTACTTTCTCATTTTTGAAGCCGATAACTATCTTTTGGCACTGTTGTATTCATTGAATTCGAAAATTCAAATTTTTCGTTGGAGAACCTATATGGTTTAGTGTTAAACTACATTTATGTTCCTCCAAGAGGCTATTTTGGATGAGATGCAAACATACCAGATATGATTTTTACAGGATCTCTCAAGGCTATTAACACCAAGCTTAGAATTGTTTCAATTAAAAGTTTACTATAGATATCACATGAAAAGTGATAGCAAAAGCTCACCCTATAAATTGCAAGGAAGGCTAAAATTGTGCCCAACATCTGAGATGGCTGCTAGTGGGGAGCATAATTTACCATCCATCCATATTACAAATAAGTCTACACTGTTGACTGGGTCATCTGTCAGAAGTGGTCCAAGTGTACAATAACATCTATTGAAAGTATTTTGTGTTTGAAACTTAACCGACGTTGCAGAAAATTGTTTTTTGTGAAAAAAGCTGCCACCTATCATTTCCGCAAACAGTGCATTCAAATTGCATTTTAATTGAAACATTTCTGATATCTTCTGGAATCTTCACGAATATTTGGTACTCAGATACACTTGAAATACTGCTGTTAGTATTGCTCAACATCTTTCAATGCACCTATTTACACTACACTTTACAAGTGTATTACCCACACATTCCTGCAATTTGTACATCTTGTACACCACACAAGTATATATGATTTTCAAACATTAATGTTCAAAAAGGTCATTTGAAGACAAATTTAGAGACAACAAGAGCTGTCGCCGAATGGCAGCCAAATATACCCCCCGCTTATTGAACCCTGAATCCATATGGAAAGTGCAAAATTAATTTGGTGTGGACACAGTACAATTGTGGACACAATACAAGTATGGACACAATGATATAATCTTCAAGAAAGAAATTTTCACAAGGGTTCCAATGAAAACACTCTGTCTAAATCAGACAAATATAAAATTCCCCCTTTTTCAGCCTTTTTCACAATTTACACATCTACATATAGTGTTCTTCCTTTGTCTAAAGTTTCATCAAAATCCTTCAAGTGAATTAAAAGGAGTTGTGCATACGAGGTACTAGTAACCTATACATAGGGAATCGATGAAAACTCAAAGTCAAATTATCTCTCCTTCCTGGTTTCTGACAATAATTACATTCCTTCATGCACATCTCCATATAATGTTCTTACTTTGTGTAAAGTTTCATTAAATTCCTTTGAGTGGTTTAAGAGGAGTTGCGCTTACAAGGTAACCCATTCATGGGGAATCAACAAAAAGTCAAAGTCGGATTATCTCCCCTTCATGGTTTCAGACAATAATTATATTCCTTCATGCACATCTCCATATAGTGTTCTTACTTTGTGAAACGTTTCATTAAATTCCTTCTACTGGTTTAAGAGGAGTTGCGCTTACGAGGTAACCCATACATGGGGAATCAATGAAAAGTCAAAGTCCAATTATCTCCCCTTCCCGGTTTTGGACAATAATTATATTCCTTCATGCACATCTCCATATAGTGTCCTTTCTTTGTGTAAAGTTTCATCAAAATCCTTCAAGTGGTTTAAGAGGAGTTGCGCTTACGAGGTAACCCATATATAGGGAATCAAAGAAATGTCAAAGTCGAATTATCTCCCCTTCCTGGTTTCGGACAATAATTATATTCCTTCATGCACATCTCCATATAGTGTCCTAAATTTGTGTAAAGTTTCATCAAAATCCTTCAAGTGGTTTAAGAGGAGTTGCGCTTACGAGAAGTGTGGACAGACGGACGGACAGACAGACAGACAGGGTGATTCCTATATACCCCCCCAAACTTTGTTTGCGGGGGGTATAAAAATGTGATGTGTAAATTAATGTACAGTTGACATTTGATGGCTCAAACACCGAAGGGACAAATCAAAACATTTCCACATAGAGGGTTACACAAGTTATCAAGGCTGAACTAAATGTTAACTTCAAGAAAGTGAAAAGGGTTCTAGACATCCATGTTGTTCTAGACATCCATGTTGTTCTAAACATTAGACATCCATGTGGTTCTAGACATCCATGTTGTTCTAAACATTAGACATCCATGTGGTTCTAGACATCCATGTTGTTCTAGACATCCATGTTGTTCTAGACATCCATGCTGTTCCAGCTTTTGCAGTTCAGGCAATCAAAGATCATCTGTATTCAATCAAACAAAGAACTATGAAATAATTTTACTTATTTATTTGATTTCTGTAACAGTATCTACTTGTATTTCATACAATACAGATAATCTACTTACAAAATATTGACATGTAAACAGTGATATTGTTAGTAAAAGATATAATTATTTACATGCTTTTAAAAACACAGACCACATATTTACTGAGCAGTAAAAAAAAGGCAAAAAAATTCAAACAATGCTTTGAAAGAATGATTTTATACCATAAATTTCTTTTGACATCCTTTACTGAAGCAGGCGTACTTATGATATAGAAAATTAGGGTCAAGTATCAGTTTTGATGCTAGATCTGCAAACTTATAATATGTCAAAGAAGTGTTGTTTCCCAACAATAAATCAACCAGTACATGTTCTGCTTTTAATGTTTTACAAAAAGAACTTAAAATTTTGTGCAAAATACCTTTTCTTACTCTTGAAATTTAGCTGACTTATTTTGTCACATGTCCATAATACTGCACCAGGGAAATTTATCATTTGTTCCGACTCCTGATGACAGTGATTTTTTTTTTTAATGTTTAGAACTTTTTTTTTTATTTGAAACTGGTTATGTTTTGAATATCTTTCTTTCAATGTAGAATTTACATGTAAATTTAGATAAAAATATCTTTTCATTTATAGGTTTGAAAATAAAGTTGGTTCTTTCTGGCACTAAAAGTACTAAAATATATAGAACTTTCGTCAGATAGAGCTGATGAAAGGTTGATATAGCCACAGTACAAATACCATGCAAGGTACAGTTATAATGGCGTCGACAATATTCATTTAAAAAAATCAGATCAGCACATAGGACAGATTCATTCAATTCATTGAACAACTTATAATCTATGTCATGACTACTTAGTGAATCATGACAAAAATAACATACATGTTTCCTTTAAATTTTTCTTTGTGAAGCAATATTAAAATTTGACATCAAAAACTTAACAAAGATCTTTCAAAAGTTATAAAATTATTAAAAATATACAAAATAGACTGGTATTATGCCTTAATTATCAAATAGCTCAACAAGCCAATCTCTTATCAAAATCATTCTATGATATAAAATTCTGTAGAAGTACATCTTTGGTATTAAAAGTGAAGTCCCTTTCCCAAAACATCTTTTTTATGAAAACTTTCCCATTTTACATGCCAATTTGGATGATGCATGTTCTAAATTTTCAGTGGTTAACAAGTCATAATATCCTGTGCTGCATTACGGTAATGTAAATTTTTTGCAACAATTCCATTCCAGCTTAAACCTCATTGAAATCTCATTAATACATTGATAGCTGTCTAAATTAATCCCAGAGTAAACTTAACACTTGTGAAACCCAAACCCAATTTTAAGAAACTATAAATATAAAACTTGTATAATGTATACTAGACATTAAGTCCTGGTGGATGTGGGTTCAGATTTTCTCACTGCTATGCAAAATGATTGGTTAATTTATCAAATAAATTCCCAATTCACATAATAAACGGTACATTTTGTTATGCTTTACACATGTTTCAAGGAGTAAGAAGAAATTTTTGACAGAATTTTTACAGAATTATAGCAAAAAGGAATCATAAACATTATCATCAAATGCACACTTGTATTTCCCTGAATTGTTTAGTTGATTGATAGACATATGTACACATGTATATGAAAGGACACTAACTTTATTGAATACAAATAGATTTTTGGAAGATTTGTGGCTAAATATCATTGTTATTGGGCCCATGCATGAACAAGATACAATGTATCTACATTTTCACAACATAATTGAACCAGCCAACAGACCTAGTCGGAAACAATGATACATGCACATTTGCATTCAGTTTGGCTGACATTACTTAAATCATACCTGCTAACTATCCCTATTTATGAAGGTGTGAATGGGGTACCCTTTTGACGGTTAATGGTAAAAATATAAGTAATATGACATTAACGGTAGGAGATTTTAAGCCCTTTCACTATTCACGCTAGCATTTTTGGCGATTCACGGTAAAAATTTGATCGATAAAGACGTTAACGGTAGCTGAAAAAGGCCGTTTCATAGTTAACGGTAAAGGGCATTCATACCCTCATTTAAGGAAGTTTCCCCTATATGAGCTCATTGGATTTGTAATTTCCAGTGAGTAATATTTCTCCCTTCCTTAATAAAACATATATTTGGTTATTGCATGATAATTGTAATGTCATCAAGATGATAAAAAAAAACAACATGAAAGTGGATTTGAAGCCCCCTTTATAGGTTTTTTGGTAAACTTAGAGTTGCTTCAAAATCTCCATGAGCATTTTCAAAAGTTGGCAGGTATGTAATGTGTCAAAAAAATAATAATTTTATGCAATGATTTAAAATTGTCATTGTATACAGAGGTTTTTTTAAGAACATGGGTTTTACTTGTTTTATTTTTTCATATAGTATGTGAAGCACCACAGAACTATAGGACAGCAGACTGCATTAAATAATGTTATAACTTTTATGTATGTCAATGTTTGGACACAATTGTTAAGCTCTTCTTGTAATCAGTACATCTCCTTTTCAACCTTGAAAGCCACAAGTTTTGAAAACAACTTTCAAATTATCTCCCTTTGAAGTCAAGTTTTTAAGTGTTATTTATTTAGGTACTCCAACGAAAAAATCGAATGTTCTCATTCAATGAATAAAACAGCAGTGCAAAAAGATAGCTATCTGCATCAATAATAAGAAATTAAACTTTTAATCTCCAAAAAAAAATAAATTAAGGATAAATTTAACATCATTAAAAAATTACAATTTGTCCAATTCCGTTTTTTTTTCCTATGCATTTTCAGTTCTATTAAGAGCTAAGGACAAACTGGTTCAAAATTATTTGGAGTAACAGCGCTTTGACCACTAATTAAGATTAAGAACAACAAAAATTCAAGAAAACTGTAAAAGCAAGTATAAGTTAAATTTGCTGTGCACCTACGTGCATTCATCAATCTTTTTGAAACTTTGCAATTGAAAAGAATAGGTTGTAATTTAAATACAACACTTAACATGCATCTTCATGCACCATATCATTAGTATGTATTTGTGCAATGAAAATTCATAAAACATCAAACTTTGCTCACAAAATTCTTCGTTGGAGTACCTAGAAGAGGAGAGGAGCAGATTACAACCTTTGACTAGCGAAGATGTTCGTCTTTGTAAAATACAACAAAACTGTACAATAAACAATTCTCGAAAATATAGACAATGTTTGATACAATATAAATACGACGGTACACAATTTTGTCACAGAAAAGTACATTCTATTTCAAAATTATTGCAGTCCATAAAATGAAATAGTAAATTGTCATTATTTCACAAATCCATCACATCTTCAAAGTCCTCTAAGTTATCTGTATCCATGGTTTCTTTTAATGTATTGCTGCTTAAACTGAAATGAGAAAAAACTATGAACATGAAGTCAATGTGTATATAGCATTGTAATTTGGGGTATAAAGATTGAAAAATTTGACATCTTTACAAGTAGAGATACTTCACATAGTCACAAGTAGACAAAGAGACAAAATTATGCAAAAACAGAATGTGCTTACTTTTGACATTATTAGATTTTATTGTTTTTTGAAGTAAGCAAGATAATTGGCATAGTTCTGACTGTTGCTGGGCTATAATGTGCATAGGTGGGAACAATATTGCATTTAATGAAATCTAATATTTCTGGTTTACAATATACACATTGTTGAACTTTGTCATTTTTGCGCATAATATTGCAAATAGGGTACATCATTTGTCCGGATAACTCCTCCTACAGTTTTTAAGATCGGAAGTTTTTATTTTGCAGGTTTATTCTGCACATATCAAAGATGTGCATGCTATTTCAATTTTGATTTTGAATAATTTTTCAGAAAACTACACATTGTTGAACTTTGTCATTTTTACGCATTATATTGCATAAAGGGTACATCATTTGTCCAGATAAATCCACCTACAGTTTATAAGGTAGGAAACTTTTATTTTTATGCCCCCAGATTGTCCTGTCTGTCTGTGCGTCCGAAACTTTAACCTTGGCTATAACTTTTGAACTTTATAAGGTAGACTTTTGATACTTGGCAAGTGTATAGGTCTAGTTGAGAGGAACATAAATATGCAAAAAAAAATTAGGTCAAAGGTCAAAGGTCAAGGTCATAGGGGTCAAAAAGGGGTAAAAATCCGAATCTTGGGGCATATGTAGTGTTTCACAAACACATCTTGTTGCAGATTGATTGTGTATTGGATTTTCATTTTTGCAGATTTTTCACAAAAATATGCATTGTTGAAATTAGTCATTTTTTGGCGAGATAATGCATATAGTGTAAATCATTTGTCTGGATAACTCCTCCTACAGTTTTTAAGGTAGGAAGTTTTTATTTTGCAGATTGATTGTGCATGTATTGAAGATGTGCATACTACCTGAATTTGATTTTTGCTGATTTTTCATAAAAAATGAACTTGGTCATTTTTAGGTGAGTTAATGCTTATAGGGTACACAATTTGCCTGGATAAATCCTCCTACAGTTTTGAAGATATTTTACAGAATGATTGTGCATTTGTAAGAGATGTGCAAAGTACTGGATTTTCATAATCTTTTTCAGATAATGCAGGATTATTCGATATGTGGGGGCGTGGGGTAAGTGAGCTTGCTCACTAAGGTTCTTTAATTCCTATTGTGTAACCAATTTAACAATTTGAGTAAGCTGTACCTATTATTTTTTTGACCAACTGGTATTGCTGGACTACAACATAGATTGGAAAAAGTTTTTGGTGGATTGCTTTTGTTAACTAATCAATACAATCAGGATCCTTTTGAATTGTCCAACAATACTATTGTTTATCAATCTGTTATGGCCTGGGGAGGTTTTACCTTGATCTGTTAATGAAAATAGGGACTATAACTAGTATACATTTATAATGAAAAAATATTGCACTTTATCAAAATTCTTAAATTTACATAATTCAAAAATAAATATTGCAGTATAAATAAAGGGAATTTGAATTAATTGTCATTTTTTTTCTTTCATTAATTAAATAGATTTATCTTTCTATAAGGTAATACTATCAAGGTATAACCTCCCCAGGCCATAACAGATTGATATTCAATAGTATTGTTGGACAATTCAAAAGGATCCTGATTGTGTTGATTAGTTAACAAAAGCAACCCACCAAAAACTTTTTCCAATCTATGTTGTAGTCCAGCAATACCAGTTGCTCAAAAAAATAATAGGTACAGCTTACTCAAATTGTTAAATTGGTTACACAAAAGGAACTAGTAGACCAGTAAGGTCATACACAATGGACAATAATTATGAAGGTAAAATAAATTCAGTATCAATAAACATGTGAATACACTGTCAAATGTATTTTTTTTATTAGAACCTGTTCAATAAATTTGTCCTCACTGTCAGTTTGTGACGTGTATATCTTTTGTCAGCTTCTGTGTTAAAGGAAAGCACACTGTCTTCAAATGTAAACGGAAACAGACAAATATTGTGTACATCCATTCACAATGTAGGATTTTGTCATCTTTTCACAAAGGAACTGTCAATTATTGATATAGAATCAATCAATGAATCAGTCACAACATCACTGTATTTGATTGATCAAAAAGGTCAGGTAGGGACATATTTACTGAATCGACCCTAAAAAAACTATCTATCCAAAAGTGTTTAAATACATATAAATGTTTAACAAAATATAAGTGAATATTTCAAGTCTTCTTCTAGAAAGTTTTCAATAAAATTTTAAAAGCCAAAGGGGTAATTACATGCTAAAATTGATGAATCAAGACAAAACTCAAATTCAATCTGTGGCTCAACAAAGTTTATCTGAAATGCCAAATATCAAGTCAATTTTCAGATAGTCTGAGAAAAAGGTCCAGAAAACAGTTTTCCACTGATTATAAGTTGACTACAATGTATATGATTATATGAATGCAATTTAGGATAAAAATATGCAAAGTCTCTGTGCACAAATGAATACCACAAACTAATCAGAAGCTAAAATCCCATTTATCAAGTTCATTTTATGAACAGTTCTTTTGGAAATTATCAAAGAAAGAATAATAAAATTTTGTTTCCAATACAAATTGTAATTTGACAATAATGGATAAGCCCATGTTGGCAAATATATAATTGTAGACAACTCATGACATATAAGAAATAAAACTTCTATTATTCTTTGTTGAAACTGACATCATACATTTTTGGCAGATTTTGGAATCATAAGGAGGTTTGTCAGTATTAGGAAATATAAAGGAGGTGTGTCAGTATTAGTATTAGGAAATATGAAGGAGGTGTGTCAGTATTAGGAAATATAAAGGAGGTGTGTCAGTATTAGGAAATATAAAGAGAGTACACGTACAAGTTTCAGAAAATTTGTAATTTTTCTTTGCTAATAGAAGAAAATAATCAAAATCTTTTGAAAATCCATGCAAAAATTTCTTGTTTTAGGATTGCAAACAGCCTGAAAGCCATAAGTTGCACTCGTCATTAGCTAATTATTTGCTTTTAATGAAAGAATAAATTTGAAGTTGATAAAATTTTGTGCACTGGCTATCTTGAGCATTCCAAAGTGACCTAAGACAAAGAAAATATGATCCATGTGCAAAATATAATTTAACCCTGCTTGAATTGATAAAACCAAAGGATATTGAATGCTTCTGAAAACTGAAGATCATACTCCTTTTAGGGAAAATTTGAACAGTGAATATACAACATACTGTAAAAAGCGATATTTTCGCATGGTTTGAATTTCGTAATTTTGATTCATAAACCTATTCGCAAGGCTTTATTATCGTGGCTTTCATTTATGTTTTGTTATGTTTGTAATACAATGTAATAACAAATTTACATGCGGGCAAATTTTTGCGAATATGTGCCAATCGCAAAATTAGCGAAAATAAACCCCTCACGAAAATTTCCCCTTTAATAGTAAATAGTCATAAGCAAGAAGGCATTATGATGATCTGAACCATACCTGAAGGTCTGCAGTGATGGAGTATTGATCTGGTTTGACTCTGTTGATGATGATGTCACTGGTTCCTGCAAATCTTCTGTTTTCTTTAAATTTTCCCGATCAAATCCACCAGGACTTTTCCAAAGAACTATTTCCATGCAAGGTTTATTTCTGTACAAGTACAAATTTTAAATAGTATATCAACAACAATGTAAATGGAATCTATTAAGATAGATAGACACTAATATTAATATCCATGAGATTTTGTTGCAAGTCGGCACAATTGAAGAACTAATCCTACCAAACTGAAATCTATTATAAAAATTATGGGTCACCATGCTTGTTTTTTCTAGAATCCAGGTCAAAGTTTGCTCATTTTTAGCCATTTTTCACATAAATTTACAAAGAATGCACAGGAAAAATACGAAAGGCAATTTTTAGCATAATAGAAATGAACCTTTTATCCATGAGAATTTCATATATTTTTGTGAAAAGATAGTTTATGATATGATCTATTGGTTTCAATGAAGAAATGTATATGTCACCATACATTTAACAGAGATATTTTGCAAAGTTTCCGAAATACACTTTATATTAAAGGAAAGGGAGATAATTCGCGGCAAACTGGACGAAAAGTGACGTCTTACATCTGTCAGTCCAGCTGTCAAATTACTGTTCCGGTCCAAAAATCAAACCAACCCAGTTTCCGACTCTTCATTTTTCAAATGCGCAATTGAATTGCACAGCGCAACATTGTCTATCAACCTTGAGTTAAATTGGGAGTCTTCCACATTTTGAGTTAGTCATTTTTTATGCTTTACTTGGTATTATCTGCTGTATGCAACTATTTCATTCACAGTGAAACATTGTAATATCATTTCACTGACACCAAAATGCCAAGACACAAATCTTTTAGATTTACATGTATTTTGCTGGATAAATTTTAAAAAGGGAGGTAATCAGATAAATATCCCTAAGAAAATTTAACAGTTTACAGCAAAGTCAGTAATTCTATTTTTCCTTTAATCTTTAAAAGCATGTCAAAATTGGCAAACATATGAATAAAATAGAGAGAAAGCTACGGATTGGTCAAAAGAAAACAACAAAATACCTATTTTCAATATGTACATATATTTGTGAGAAGTATTTCACAATTTCTGTATTTCATAATCTCTATCTTAAGATGATTCTGGCTTTATTTTAGATCATATTGGTAATTTGTTCTCTATCAGCTTTCACACATATTTTGGAACATAAATTTCCAAATGTTTTGATTTTATCTGCACTGATGAGACTGAAATGTTCATATGCAGAAACTAAATTAACAGTAACTTCTGTATTTTGTTATAAAAACAAGCATAATGAACCCCATTTTTCTTTTTTTTTTCTTTTTATTTATTTTCATTTCAACACCAACATCATAAAGAAACTTTCATGAGAAAATGAGTAAAACCTGAGGACAAAAATTGGTAGTACCCATCTACAGTCTAGGGTCAAAAGTATTCATAATTTTAATTTTTACCAGTGCATTTCATATTTAAATGGTCTCCATTTAAAAATTTCTGTAGAGCTTATGTTTTGTCCAATTTTCATGATAGCTGTACCATTAAAAAGAGTATGACATTCAGTTTTTTCCTATAATTCAAATATAGCATTTGGTGTTGTAGTTTTCTAATTGACCAATTCAGAAATGCAACAGTATTATGAAATTGCCATTGTTCTGAACATTCTTGATTGGTCCAAATGTATTTTACGAGTATGCTGAGCTTGCGCAACGTCATTTACGAAGACAGAAGTTGAATTTCTAAAGCGGCCCATTGTCATCATAAAAATGTTTAAAACACAAGTATACAATTTTGACATCAAAATTTACTATATAACTTTGGCAAAAACTGAAGTCAGAAATTTCAAATTGCATTTAAATCATGACAGTAAGCAAACCTAAACACCAAAAATTATAGGAGAGAACTTATTGTAAAGCTTATAATATAGAGTTGGTACACTGATATTGGGACGATTCCAATCTGTTTATACCAATGGGTCTCAATGGGTTTATACCAATGGGTCTCTTATTGTCAAGCTCTTTTTATCAGTACAACTTTTATTATGAAAATCAGGCAAAACTAGAGTTGTCGCTGATGGCAGCCAGTTATACCCCCGCTAATTAAACCCTGAATCACTATGGAAAGTGTAAATTTAAGTAAGTGTGGCCACAGTACAGTTGTGGACACAATACAAGTATGGACGCAATGATATACTTCCCCCTTTTTTCCGGAAAATAATAAAAGACTAATTATCTCCCCTTCAAAATTTTAGACATAAACTATATAACATCTTCAGGTGGTATACTACAATTCTGTTACATTTCATCAATATCCAAGTATCTGTTTAGGAGAACATGCACTGACAATGTTCCCCCCCTCACCTTTTTCCCATAAAATATTCAAAGACAAATTATCTCCCCTTCAAAATTTCAGGCAGCAGCCATGTTATTTCATGCACATCTTCAAGTGGTGTACTACAAACGTGTAACATTTCATCAAAATCCAAGCAGCAGTATTTGAGAATATGCTCTGACAAGGTTCGCACCCCCTTTTTCCAGAAACTATTCAAAGACTTATTATCTCCCTTTTAAAATTTCAGACATCTGCCATATTACTTCCTGCACATCTTCAGGTAGTGTACTACAAGTGTGTAAAATTTCATCAAAATCCAAGCAGGGGTTTTGGAGAACATGCACTGACAAGGTTTGTCCTCCCCCTTTTCCAGAAAACATTCAAAGACGGATTTTCTCCCCTTAATAATTTTGGACAACAACCATATTATTGCATGCACATCTTCAGATGGTGTACTACAACTGTGCAACATTTCATCAAAATCCAAGCATGGGTTACATTTCATCAAAATCCAAGCATGGGTTTAGGAGAACATGGGCTGACAAGGTACATGGATGGACAGACAGACGGACGGACGGACAGACCCCAAACTTTGTTTGGGGGGTATAAAAATAAGCTCTAAAGAATTTTTTTATGGAGACTGTTTTATTATAAATAACAAAATTATGAATACTTTTGACCCAAGACTGTACCATTAGGCAGAAATACAGCAAATTCTATATAAACCAGAATGACACCTAGAACAAAAATACTGATATCCCTTTGTGTTAATACCTAAATAAACTTGTAGAAATTGAATACCTTTCTTATTTTAACAAAATAGATATTCTTTGCTTCTTAAAAGTGCAGTTTATATCTTCTGGAATAAAAACGCCTGATCCCTCAAATCATAACTTCGTTAAATTTCACATTATGAGCTTTAATACTTACATGTCATTTAATATTTTCTTTGGGAGAAGGGATGGTGACTCTAGAATATTTTTGGCTATACTTTTTGATATATGGACTCTTACACCCTTTTCTTCTATTTGAAGATCTTCATCATCAGATTCAGCATTCAACCTGTAAAAAAAAACAAAATGTTTGATTATATTTACTAGTAAAGACATTATGTTTTGTTCTTTCATTATATATTTTAGACAGTCTGAGCAAGGGGTGAAATTCAAAATTATGAAGGTAAAGTTCATGGCAAATTTATAAGTACAAAATGTATATGAAAGACCATAAATGTTCATATATTTAGTTTCCTCATGAACCAAATGAAAATGTTTTAGCTTACTCACAAACCAATTGAAAATGTGGTCATTTTGCATTTTTTTACCCTTTCTTGAAGTCATTTATACATTCGTGAAGTATGGTGTTAAGTATTACAGTTACTTTCACAATACTGGTCTGTCAATCAATTGTTGTTACTTTCAATCAATTGGTAGATGTGTTTGCCTAAAATGTTTACAAAAGAGGTTTAAATTTCCTCAATAGGCCATTGGTTTTATTTATAGGTCAGACATTTAAAATCCTTTTTGATTAAGAAAGGTGTTCAGCCAGCCTAAACATGAATAAACATATATATTTGGGCAACAGAAAATAAATAATGAGAGTGCAAATAGTAACATTATCTGCAAGAAGACTTTGATTTACAACAATTTTCCTATTACTGAATGTACACTAAAGGTTCCTCAAAAAAGTTTGACCTTCAAGGAAGAAAGTTCACATACCAGTTCATTGTATTTGTCCTGGATATGGGCCAGTTTACCTGATGTCAATTTCACATACCCATTCATTGTATTTGTCCTGGATATGGACCAGTTTATCTGATGTAAATTTCAACAAGAAACAAGTCAAGTTCACCCAAACTTGTTTTTTTTATATTGGAAAGGCCAATTGAGGATTAACATGCATTTTTCATAAATTAACCAGGTGTAGTGTTTAAACCACTAGCATTATAATTAGATTTTATCCGTCCTCTTAATCCTTGATATTTCAAAACCTAGGTAATAGTTGAGATGTACTTTACAGTAATTCCTAAAGTGAGTATTTTTGTTCAGGTTGGCTGAACACTATGCTTCATCCAAAGTGATTTAAATGCCTGACCTATAAATAAAATCAATGGCCTATTGAGGAATATTTAAATGTCTTTTGTAAACATTTTAGGCAAAGACACCAACCTATTGATCAATTCTTTCAGCAATAGCATTACTAACCACATTTATGAAATTAACAGTAATACAACATTTAACTGTTAGACAATTAATATGCATCCTTTTTGAATCTATTTAAGCTTTTCCACAAGAACAAGAATATCTGTGAATACTAGATAGAGGAGTTTCAGTGAGTAGTTGGACTTCACTAAATAATGTCTTCCCTTTAACAGAGAGGGTACATTGACATCCTAAAATTCAAAATGATGCAACTTTAAGTCAATATTAATGTACTCGTTTACAAATGTCTCGACTTTATCTGCAATGGAGACACAAAAGTTGTCGAAATGTCAATATGCAGAAACTAAATTTACAGTCACTTTGGTATTTTATTATTTATTACAAATGAATATCTGGTTTCCAAATATTAACTGCATAATCAAATAATCTGTTTCAATATCTGAATATAACACATACATGTATTTTTATACAGGTAACCATGCAACAATGGCAACTGTAACCACTATCCATATGAAAATATCCAATATGGGTGACACACATTCAAATAGACATTACCATTATTTGATTATGAACAAAGAAGTCAATGATTGGCTGTTGCTGAAATAATTCATGTTTGTTGGTGGTTTACAAATTTCTATTAGGCATATTTATATTATTTTTATTTGTTTAACCACTACCCTTCCAAGTAAAATATTGACAAAAACTATAGGCACTCCAGCAAACCCTGACATGGACAAATTATTTCGTAGATAAACACTATATTGTTGGCATGTGAGGTAAAATCTGTATTCAACATAGTGGTCTGTATTTTTTCCATGTACTATACAAAAACCTCCTTAGGCATTAAAAATTAATAGTGTTGTATGGATTTTCACTCATTTTTGAGGATGTGTCTTGGTATCTTTTTGTATTTATCTTAAAATGCATTAATGCAGTCTATTGACTTCTTGCTAAATGTCTCATATTTTTGTCATACATATTTCTAATGACCTGTTTTCTAAATCTCTAAATCGCTTCCATTCTTCAGACATTGTATTACATGTATTGCCAGCAGACATCACATCAGAAAAGTCAAAATCTAGGACATCAGGCTGTAACTGGTAAACATTATTCTGAGAACGCATTCCCTCTAATGACAAACCTTCCATCTTGGCTGCCATTTTCTCTTCTGTGACTAGACATTTTGGACTAGGTGCTTCCCTCCTACAATTCAAAATATCAGCCACATAACAGATTTTTTCTGTTGATATTGTTTTTAAACAAATTGCGCATGTAAATAACAATACACTGTGACATGCATGTAAAATGCAGTTTTGTTACACCTTTTTATAAATAACTACAAACAAGGAAACATGAAGAATTCTGATACTAGACAATTTTCTGTTGGTTATCAGTTTTTGTTGCAAACCTGTATGTGCACAAGTGAGATTGAAAGTAAATGTGTAAATTTACTACTGAAAAGAGGACTACATGTGTATAACTAAATATAACTAAAAAAAAGTTTTCCTGATTATTTTGCTGTTAAACATGTACTAGTACATAGATCAGAGTCTGATATTTGTGTATACATGTACGCACATGTTATTATTTATGGTTTGCTATTAAGCCAAAAGCATAAGCAGGCAGGTAATATTGAAGGAGCTTCTTTAGCAGTATGAATTTGAGCTCACTGCTGAAGATTGTTAAGAAAACCTTCAATACAAATCTAATGTAAATTTTGTATTTCAAAATATGTAATTAGCTCGAGGTGAAAATTTCCCCTATTTGGTTTAACTTCTTGATCCGTGAGAATTTTATTCACATATCTAAATTACGATTGGTCTAAATCTTAATTCTTTTTTTAAATCTTTTTGTTCATGAAAATCGATATTTGGTCATTGTGAAAAATTTTTTGATACTGAAAAGTTATATTTAAAGTTATTTCAGCTTGTGTGCGTCCTGGCAGAATATTTGTTAGTAGATTGTTATTTTGGTTACGATCTGCATTTCCATCAAATTCTACAGGAAATCACAGAATATTTAGAAAAATTCCTATCTATGTTAAAAAAGATCTTATCTGGTGGTACAAATACTTGTCAGTTTTCAATGGAATTTCTATGATGTTTCTTGAAAATTGGTCAAGTCCAGATCAGTTTGTATCTTGCGATGCTTGTTTGGATGGATTAGGTGGTATATGTGAAAATGAATTTTTTCATGATATTTTCCCAGTATTTATAAAAGAGAAACAGCTCCATATTAATTGTCTTGAATTATTGACTATTTGTGTTACCTTACATGTTTGGGGAGATAAATTTTCTGGTAAGAGAGTGATAGTCAATTGTGACAATGAAGCATCAGTTCAAGTTTTGAATTCAGGTAAAAGAAAGGATGATTTTATGCTATGCTGTTTGAGGGAAATATGTTACATTTCCGCTTTAAAGGGATTTGAAATACGAGCTCAGCATATTGTAGGTACAGAGAATAGACTCGCTGATTATTTATCCAGGTGGAATTTGGATAAGAAATATCCAATCTTATTTGAGAATTGTTTAGATTTTGGTAATTATTCAGAAATCTGTGTTTTAAACTCTTTCTTCAAATTTTCTCATGAATGGTAATTCTTTTACAGAATTAAAATTATTACAGTCTCAAGAAAAGACGTCCACAAGGCATGCTTTTTCTGAAGGATCTTTGAAAAATTTAAAAATTCAATGGGAATGTTATTTTATGTTTTGTCTATACTTTTCTTTTGATCAGTTCAAATTCTTTGTTTGTATGCTCAATTTTTAAGTGGTTCATTTAGTTCTGTGGATTCTATTAAAAATTATTTAAGTGGAATAAAACTGTTGCATTTATATTTAGATTTGAATTATTCTCAGTTTAATGATTTTGAGCTGAAATTGACTTTGAGAGGATTAGCACGGCTAAAGCCACATTGTCCCAGACAGGCTTTGCCAATAACTCCTATTCTTTTAATAAAAATGCATAAATATTTAGATATTTCTAAACCATATGATGCAACTATGTGGTGTTTGTTTTTACATGCATTTTTCTTTTGTTCCGTAAATCTAATTTAATTCCAGATTCAGTTAAATCTTTTGATTCAAATAAACACTTGTGTAGACGTAATATATTTGTAGATAATGAGAGAAAAATGTTGATCATCAATACTAGTTGGAGTAAAACTATTCAATATGGAGAAAGGTCATTATCTATACCTTTAATAGAAATACCAGATTCTCCTTTATGCCCGTTTAAAGCTTATATTAATATGATTTCTTTAATTCCAGGAGATAGTAATTCTCCTGCCTTCTGTATTCCTAAAAAGAAATGTTTAGTTCCTGTCACTTATTATCAGCTACAAACACACTTAAGGAAATTGTTACAAAAAATTGGAGAAGATCCATTAAAATATTCTTCACATAGTTTCAGAAGGGGTGGAGCCACTTGGGCTTTTTCTGCTGATGTTACAAGTGATTTAATTCAATATTATGGGGACTGGAAGAGTGATGCATATATATATTTAAAATTTAATTTAAATCATAAAATTTCAGTTGCAGAAAAGATGAGGTCTCATATTTTGAAATCTATTTGTAATTAAATAAAGGTAATTCAGATTAATTATTTTCAGGTTTATTTCATAGAAAAGTTGGTACTATTCTTTCGAAATCTATTGCAAAGTATGTAACGGATATCAGAGGTTGCTCAACACAAGCTTTTCGGGGTGCAACCATAGGAAAATTGACTCAATTAGTGTTAAATGGTATTGTTGACTTAAGAAATATAGATTATATCATTGTTCAAGTGGGTACAAATAACATTTCTGATGGGCATACATTGAATCAAATGGTATCATATTATGGCGATTTAATACATGCTATTAAATCTAGAACTCTTGCACAGATTATTTTTACTTCAATTATACCTAGATTGTGTGATTTTAAGGAAACAGAAGAAAAAGTTAATTTGGTCAATTCAGAGTTAAAGAAATTATGTAAAAGACAACACATCCAATTTTCAAATATTTATAGGAGTTTTTTATACAACAATAAGCCAGATATTCTCTTTATGCACCAAGAGATCATTTACATTTAAATACAGCCGGAACTTCAGTTTTAAAGAAGGTTTTTGTAAATATTATAAAGCATTTGTCTATATAATGTATTTGTTGTGTATTATTTTTGTGAATAATTTTGCTGCGTAATTATTCTTTTATCTTTTCAGGGAACTGATATCCTGAATTTGATGACGTTCCCTCTCTTCTACCTGAGATCTATACTCATCTCAGGTGGTTGTAGCCAGCCTCTGCATAACCAGTATCGTCATGTAGGGACTTCGGCTGTACGATAAAAGAAGTTTATTTTTGGTTATTTTCACAATTTTGATTCCTAAACCTATTTAGCAGGTTTTATTTCTATGACTATCACTTATTTTTCATTAAGTAATAAACACAAGGTTACGTGAGGAAAAATTTTTGAGAAGAAATATTGTGGCCATTGCAGAATTACAGAAAATAAAACCCTCTCACAAAAAATTTCCCCTAAACCAGTACTCTACAGGCATGGTGAAAGGGTACTCTATTACAATGTACAAAAATGTGTATTATCAATATGACAGATAACTCACTCTATATCTGTTGATGAATGGCGCTTTGGTCTCTTTGGTGTAGAACTACATGATGGTATACTACTGTAAATATATAAATAATATGAATTATGGAAAAAGTTGCCTTGAAAAAATGCAAAAAAAGAGTAAAGAATTATGTTATGTGTAGCCAGGCAATAGAATAGAATATTTTTCCTGCGGTACTGGGAACATCTCCATGCTCACTGCTTGACCTTGACTGAAGCCAGAG
>MJUU01019316.1:29128-74477 GCA_002080025.1 Modiolus philippinarum
GTATACACTTCTATAAGACTACTTGCCCCATAACCTTTTTCAAGAAATGTTTCTCTCACTTTTGTTTCAAGAAAAAATTGCTGGGTACCATACCTGTATATACTCAATGATGGTTCAGTGATGGTTGAAGGGGCACAAAATGTGGAGATTCCTGATGTTGTAATCTGTGATAGCATTCCTTCATCTCCCCATGGCATCTGATTAGGAACAGAATGCTGCCATGAAGCTCCTATACCAGGAGCAAGACCCTGATGATTTACTGGGTTAGAGTAAATACCCCTTGGTTGATGTGTCTGGGCTAATGTGAATGAATAAGAGTTTGCTTGAGTGGGAACAGCAAAAGTGAACGGTACTCCCTGTCCACCATTTCCAGGAAAGCTGGTGTTCTGTGCCCTGCATCGATTCTGTTGTGACAATACAGAAGAATTGTTGAACTGACCAATATCAGGCAGGTAGTTATTGTTGGAGAACATCCCAAATCCTTGGTTAGACATTGTTGTATTACAATAGACCATTCTATGATTATTGTTTATACTTCATCTGTACACAATTTTGTAACTATTCTGAAAAATATGCAATCATTTTTGTTTTTAATATAAATAAGACCAAATAACACAGTAGGTACATGTATATATCATCATGACCATGTTTTATCAGTATACTGCATAGTGCTTTACATTTGCGATGTATACAAGATTTTTGCAGTTTTCAGTCTTAAATTTATTTGCTTGGTTTTATATTTGCGGAAGTTTTAGTTAATGTCATGCGTTCATGTATATTCAGGCTTATATTAAATTATTCGCAGGTATAAACTTTTGTGTTTATCAGGTTAAATGTGAATAGAGCAAAAATTAATACCCCACAAAATATAACAACATTTTGTTTTTGATAAGGACTTTATCACGGCCAGCACTAAGTGAGCCTGTCAGGGCGAGCTTGATGCGTTACGCCGTGATAAAGTCTGTATCAAAAACAAAATGTCCTATATTTCTTTTATCGGTAATTTACAAAATGATAGATAGAAATCTAAAATAAATTGAAATAAGCTGAAATTTTTATTTTAGAACTCATGATCTATTGTTTATTGCAATGATTTATATGTGATTATTCATTCAACGTATTACGCGTATGAACACGAAAAATAGTACAAAACATGACGTCAGGATAGCAATCAGCGTGTTACGCCTTCACAGTGATCACAGTGACCTAATAATTTCATGATAATGTCCAGTACGGTGATACTGACATTATCAGTCTCTGTAGATCAGAGGAAATTCTAACAAATTACCCATAAAAATAAAAATGATTTCCAAAAGATAAAATCATAGACAATTTTAGATAAAGAGATCAAATTTGATGAAATTTTAAAATTGAATAATATTATGATCATGCAATTATACTTATAGGACAGCTTTTAAAAATTGAATAATTTTGTCGCCAGCGACATCGCAAAATTTAGAAGATACTGGCAAAGATTCTTGGTTGTACATCTGTTCACAATTTTTCCATACACTTACAGTACAGAAAGAGACGTACCATAATAACTGTGATAGTGGGAATGTCTTGGAAAGTGATGGGGATTAATTTTTACCTTCAAAATTTTTTTATTGGGGCAATAAAGCCCAAGTTTTGTACGGACATTTCCTGTTTTACAGGTAAAAATCTAATTAAGCAGGTAAACTTAAAAGAAATTACAGGTAAAAAGAGTAATAAATTAAATCCTCCCCACTCTGTTTTATGGCTTTTTAGGTCTATCACGGTGATAGTATGTCTGTGATTTTATGTCTAAAGGATTAAAATTTATGTCTTTCCAAGTGATTTGTTATGGTACGTCTCTTTTTGTACTGTACAGTACAGCCAGAGACTTACCGTGATAAATCACTGTGATAGACATATCACTCTGCTTAGTGAAATGTGTATATTTTATTTCCTGTTTAAGCTACATACATGATTTCTTTTGCATTTAGAGTGATGCAGTCTACCACTTTACATGCAAAAGAAATTATGTAGATATATCAATCAGGAAAAAATTAAGATATAGTTATTTGAAAATTTAAAGTGATATCATATGTCTGTCACAGTGATTTATCATGGTAAGTCTCTGGCTGTACTGTAGCTTTAAAATAAAATGCCCTCTTCATAGTTAGCACAAATATATAGCTCAGTAAATTAAATATAGATAGTACTCAAGAGGTGAAATTCGACCCCAAAGCTGACTTACAAATCAAGATAAATCCCGGAAGTCACACTGTACTTGACATGAATGTCGAAGAAATAAGGGGGTGCTTCACTATTTCAATAAGCCTAATTTTGACAGAGTATGAAAATAGTACTATTAAAAACAGTGCCTTTTAATTTGTAGTGACTGCGGCCAATTGGCACATGTTATAATCAACACAAGCATAGAATATTACTAGGTGAATAATGGAGAGCACAGAACAGTTCAGAGAACATAAGTTGCATAACAAGCTAGAATGGATCAAATGAAATACGACCAAAAACCGAGCAGAGCAAGAGTCCACAGTAGCCCTAACCCAACCTCATTTTCCTTTGTTTACATTCCTACATTCTAGCTTTTTAGTTAAGCATTCAACGAAGCTATACCAATACCATAAGACTGTTCATGAGAAGAACTTACATTTCTCTCTCATTTAAGTGTATTTATAGCATAGTTTATGTTCTTTTTTGGTAAATGTCTTGAAAATTATTTCAGCTGATGCGACGAAACATACAGCGGAAGTTGTAGTTGTGAACATAAAATATTTCCTGAAACGGACTGCTCACGTAAATTATACGGATGTGAGGAAGATTTAATATTTATAGATCTACCTGCACTTTCGATGGAAAGTTCGGGATATTGTTGTTGCATCCGCCACATTTTCCATGTGATTCAAACATTAATAATGATAATAATAATAATAATTCTTATTCGAGTGAAAATTTATACAAGTACAACAAGTAAAACAGATTACATTTAACAATAAATTAAGAACAACCAAAGTATTATAAAAAGTTACATGAAAGACAATAAATGAGACTATAAAAATTGAGCACTGACGTCAATCTTGTTGACCACATAACATTTTTTTTATTAAAAATCAAAACTTATTTTAAGATATTTGAGGCTTGTTTAGGGGGGTCCCAATATCCCGTATCCCAGTAAGTCTGGACGAAATTATCCCTTTGAAAATTGAAGATATCCCATTAATTATTGAAATATCCCGTTTTTCATAGTCAAAATATCCCATATCCCAGTACTTTTTGTCTCAAATATCCCATATCCCATTAACAAAAGTGGCAAATATCCCGTATCCCAATATAGCCTCTTATTTATAAGATATGAAAAAAATAAAAAAAAAGATGGATTTTTCAGCACTCTGGATAACCCACAAAAGCTGAATTACAGCTTATTTCCAATGGGGTCTCCTTCATCTTTTGTCCGATTTTCATAAAGATTGAAAAGAGCTTCACATTTAGTTTCTTTAAAAAATCCTATTATTTTCGTAAAATTTTTGGTGTTGTAGTTTTTAATTGACACAAGTCAATTTTGACGTCACAATTGACTTAACATCAAGGACGTATAAATATACGTCCTTGAAATCATGAAGTCAGTATATTTCAAACCCCAATACCAAAATTATTGAACGAAACTCAAAGCTCTTTTAAACAGTATAACTTTATGAAAATCAGACAAAAAAAATTATGTAGAATTTTTCAAGCGAAGACTCTTTTTATATGAAATGCACTAGAAAGTTTCAAAATTACGTATGACTTTGTAGACTGGTACTGATGCACAATTTTCAGTATTGGTCTTGGTTTTGATATATTTGATATCTGACACGAACTCCTTCTACAGATTGCTTAATTAGCTGGATCATTTGATGTAATTTTCCATATCGTCCCTGGTATCATTTCCTTCAGAAAATATTTTTGTGGTATCGAAATTAAAATACTGTGTTCATTGTTTTTAAAGATGCCATTTATTTGTGTTTTTATTATTATTATTTACGAATTCTACATTAAATATGTCATAAACAGATTATAACATGTCCTTTTCCATATCGGCCCTGGTATCATCCCTCGACCCATATCGGCCCCCGGCTAGCACCTCGAGGCCGATATGACAGTCTCGGGATGATACCAGGGCCGATATGGAAAAGGACATGTTATAATCTGTATTTATTAACTGCATATACAAAGCCAGACAATCATATGTACTTTCTTTTTGATGGCGAAAATATCATTTTAATAAAATTGTCAACTGTATACTGTTTACGGTAGTACTGTAGGTCTGATTACTGTTTTATCAAGAACACAGTTGTAGGATGACTGACGTATTATTATCCCCGCACTTTTCTGAAGAAAATGCGGGGATATTGTTTTGGTCCCGTCCGTCCGTCCGTCTGTCCGTCTGTCCGTCGGTCTGTCCGTCTGTCCATTAGATGGACCTTGTCAGTGGAACTCCTCGCTCATTTTTTGATTTAGTGTTCTAATTTTGTTATAGAATTGTTGCATATATGCTGCAGATGCGCAATAAGCTTTCGGATTTTTGATATTGGTCTTGGTGCAAACAAGGGGCCCAAGATGTCTGTTTTATATATGTGAGCTTGTCAGTAGAACTCCTCCTACATATTTGGATTTAGTGTCATAATTTTGTTATAGAATTGTTGCATATATGTTGCAGATGCGCAATAAGCTTTCAGATTTTTGATATTGGTCTTGGTGCAAACAAGAGGCACAAGAATCTATTTTATATATGTGAGCTTTTCAGTTGAACTCCTCCTTCATTTTTGGGTTTAGTGTTATAATTTTGTGATAGAATTGTTGCATTTAGTCTGCAGATGTGCAATAAAGTTTCAGAATTTTGATTCCGGTTCCGACTTTGGTAAATTTCCTGAAAGTCTCAAAGACCACTTATTTCTTGGAATTCTACCTAGCAACCATACATGTAGTAATTTGTTCAATTAGGACTAACATTTTCACCAATTGAATTTTCAAAAATATTTGATTCCAAGTTTGGTAAATTTCCTGAAAGTCTCAAAGACCACTCATTTTTGGAAATTCTACCTAGCAACCGTATATCCTTGTATACTTTCTTAGTAAAAGTAGTGTCTATCAATAATTTGATTTTAAAAATGTTGAGGAAAATTACCCCAAGGGTCAATAACTTAACGACTATTTTCTGTGTCAAACAGGTGAGTGCGGGGATGGCCATCTTTTCTGATGGCACCACTTCTAGTTTTTATTGAAATTAGCAGTATTTAGCCATTCCATGCAATTTTATTATGTTTTTGCAACTTGAAGTATTATATGTTACTTTTGTAGTAAAATTGACCGTGTCAGCAGCACTTTTGCTACTTTGTGAATGGAACTTTTACTGTGTCGAAGAAATATTTCACTACATCATAGATGCACACAAAGAAGAAATATCCAAACACATTTGTCGTAGGACCTAGGTAAAAACAATTTGTAAAAATGAATGATGTTCATACTTATAACACAAGATCTAGTGAACTGAATTTTTATATTCCATCTGTTAATTGTCAGTCTTCCAATACTTTTTATTATTGTGCTATAAATGACTGGAATAGTATCACTTTGGAGTTAAAAAAAAATTCAAAAATATTAATAGTTTTAAAACTGGAGTAAAAGAGTTACTTTTTGAAAAAAATGAAACAAAATTTTAAAAGTGAATTCACAATATAATTAAAAGTTTATATTTATATAGTAAAAGCCTGCCTAAGTTTTGTGTCTGACTGATTGTTGTTTTTTTTATTTTTAACCCTAAATACATTTAATTTGGGTAAAAATACAGGACCCTACTGGAAATAAGCTGCAAAGCTTTAGTGGGCTATCCTAGGTTATATGTCAACCTAATTTTTATAGCTAAATATTGAATTTTAACATTAGCCTAGATTCATTCATGGCAAGGTTTAAATGCAATGTATAATGATGTATATATGTATTTAATGTATGAATGCAAATTGTAAGTTGATGATTGACCTGAAGAAAGCTATCTATCTATCTATCTACATCATAGAAGCACACAAAGAAGAAATATCCAAACACATTTGTGTGAAAAAAAGCTAATAATAGCAGGAAAGATAACTTTGAATTATAACTTAAGGCTAATAGACTGCATTAGATAACTTAAAAATATAAAGAAATAGGGTCAGAAAGACGTGTATTTTGTTTATAAGTTGGGCTACTTTCAGAATAATCTCAAATGTTGTCGTTTAAGGTAGTCTCTGGTATTTATACTTCCTAAGAGTAAAATTAATATATGCCGTGCGTGTATGTTTTTTTTTACATGTAAGCACGGTTTAAATAACAAATTTCCCTCTTTTAAAGCCATTTTGCAGTGTTTGGGAAGATGGTACTACTCGAAAGACACCGAGAACCAAAACCTTTTTTTTTGTTGCGAGTGTATAAACATTTGCCCTTCCAAATGGCTGTTAGTATAGTTTGGCTTTGTATGTAATATACAACGATTTTCAAAAAAAAATGCCGAAATCTGTCAAAATTGCAATGAAATGGTAAGTTCAGTGGCTGAATCTTTCATCTGAAAGTATGAAAATACATTTGAATTGATTTTCTTTTCTTATAACGGATGATCTGATAACACAATTTTGGTAAGATTTAATTGACAAAAACCGGCCGCGGTATGCTAAAGGAAATAAAATCACGAATAAGCGACCCCACCTCTATAAAATGGTCATCAATAATAAAACAAATAAAAATATCGTACTTGGTTGTATTTTAATCTTAAAAAAATCAAGGGTTGGAATTTGATCTGTTTTGTCTTAATTAAGCTCATCTAATGAACATTGCGGACTTATATGTTTTTGTTCTTGATAAGTTATGAAAGTTATGAAAGTGTTGTAATACTTAAGTATATCGGATAATTTTGATGGCGTCCCATTTAGTAACATTTGCGGATCCAACCCTCGGAACTCTCAGCCTTTTCAAGAAAAAAGTTAAAATTTCGTGCAAAATTTACGCAAAACTGACCCCAAAAAATGGTCTGAAGCCCCTTTTTTTCTGGAAACTCATTGGGATCCCCCGGTGATTTAACATGTGAAATTTATTCTCTTTCTTGTAGTAAAGCAGAATTGTATAATCTAACAAATTAAAGTACAGAATCCATTCGTGTATGCATACATTAAATAAGGACCTTAATAGAAGAATACACTGCTTATCGCTAGGAATCCAATTGTCTATAGACCTCTATAGACAATATTACACAATGCTAGTACCATATCGGTTGCCCTTACTGTAATTTCTTTTCGTCTGGTGGCCCTACCAGTTTGTAGCATTAAAGGAACCAAACTACATACCTTCCATACAACTTTACTGTCAAGTTTGGTTCAGCAGGCTTTGGTAAGATCAAGAAAATCTCAAAACGTAAAATCTGCAGTGACTGCCAGGTTTGTGAAATTGTAAATTGTGAAAGACCTTGCCTACGCAATCTTATTACAGTTTGCTTCAGCAGTTTCAGAGGCGATGATCTATATATCGCAGGACAATTTCAAAGTGATTTCTAAAAGTAAAACGAAAAGGGGGAAGGTCAAATTTGTTGCATTCTTTAAATAGCGGCAGACAAAGCGTATTATCTTTCTCAATGAGATACACACTGAGAAATGAATTGGAGGAAACATTCTGCCGAGACAGACTCGCAGGGTAAGGAACAACAAAAAAATCATTGTTCCATAGTTTATTTTTACCATGTGTATTTGTAGAGACTTTGTCTCGTGTGCATTTACTCCACATCCCTTCATTGATTATCGCAAATAGCTGAAATCTCCTTAACATTCATTTTTACCGTGTTTTTTTTCACATATTGTGTAGTTATTGATTCGTTAAACAGCATACAAAGTAACCCTAAGATAGACTTACAGTCTGTGATAAAAGTTACTTTAAACAGCCTACATAATTCATTTTTTAAAACAACGATTTTCTCGACAATGCAGCTACAAATGCTGTTGAAATATGGCATGAAAGAAAGACTTATCTTTTATAGTTGCCCCAAGAAGTGTGAGCGTTGTAAGTTAAGCTTTTCATGTAAAATAGAGAAAAAATATATTTTGTAACGCGATTTAGTGGCATTAATTACAAGAAATCAGCTCTCCAGGGACAACTTCTTCACAATTACGGATAAAGAGGCACTTGACAGTCTACTAGAAAAATAATAAACCCCTTTTTGTACACAAAATATCTACTTTTTCACAATAAAATATGAAAAAACTTATCTGGCATATTCTGTTGAAGTGGATTTTCCGCGAAAAACGTTCTACAGCCTACAGATAGAACCGTAAGACAGATATTTTAGGCGCACAGGTTCCTATTCTGTGTCATGAAAATAACACTATCTTTTCCTTAAATATGTCTTATGTCTAGATTAAAACTCTGTCAAGCCAAACTCCATCTCAAAAGTCTATGATTTTTATCTTTCATTTTATGAATAAATTTCAGAGGGTTATGATCAGTATACTTAGTATACGATGGTATGATAAATTGAAGCTGTATTATAAATCTCAAAGCCCAAATTAGAGACAAACATTCTTTTTCAATGGTGGCGTAATTTCTCTGGTGTTTATTATTTTTTTAATACCAAAATGGATGGTCTATAGTAGTAGGGAGTGACCAAGGTTAGTCCCCCAAAACCCCGTGGCGCTGTGGCGCACCAAAATTAGGTCAAACCCCGCCGCCATGTGACGTCACGGTATCCCATGACTCACGTGACTCAGATCATCTGACCTAATATGGTAAGGACGAGTAATCCATGACACGCGCACCATGATTCATGCAAGCTAACCGTATGACTCAGACCAGCTTATCTAATAGACGCATTCCCCTATGACTCAGATCCCTGACTCATGCAACTGGATATTATGTTTTGTTGCGGTATGACCGACAGGAGGGTGAGGCATGTGTACATGAAGTTATCGGAAGTGGAAATGACGTTACCATATAAGGAAAAGTTATAAGAGGAATCGAACCAGTCTCGGCATGAAGATGTCATCGAGAGTTTTCCAGGAGATACGCCATGTTAAGGCATCGTCGAAATAAACATGGATTTGGAGTTATACGACCACCGCCCTCACCACCACCACCACCACCACAACCACCACAGAAAATGGAGAGTCCACCACCACACCCACCACAGAAGATGGAAAGTTCACCATCACCACCAAAAATATGGAAAGTCCACCACCACAGAATATGGAAAGTCCACCACCACCAGAGAGGATGGAGAGCCCAACACCACCACCACCACAGAAGATGGATGGCCGTTTCCAGTTTCGACGCCCGTTCACCATGATCGTCTCCGGTCCGACCTCCTGCGGCAAGACGTATTTCTTGAAGGAAATGTTACGGAGAGCCTGGGCGACATGCAGCCCGGTCCCGGAGAGAATCGTCTAGCTGTACAAGCGTTGGCACACCCTTTACGACGAGATCCAAAGAGTGATGGCGTTCAAAGTGGAATTCGTTCGCGGCATCCCGTGTAATTTGGACGCGGATCACTACTTCGACGCGGGGACCAGGAACGTGCTCGTGTTGGGCGACCTGATGCCCGCATCAATGACGGCGACTCCTGTGGACTGTACTGCGTGCACTTTGTCAAGTGCAGGTACTGGAAGAACTCTCCGCCAGGGACCCGAAGACCGTCGAGGCCGAGCTGACAGACATTTACAAATGACGATAAATGATGAACATGTGATAATGAAATGATGAATCTGTGTTTATCATATTTTTTTGCGACAATAAAATATGTGAATAACTAGAACACGTCGTTGTTGTCCGACGCCATTCTCTAGATTTATCTAGATTGATCTTCCACACGGAGTTGTCTGTTATCTCCCGTTCTTCTCTGACCTCATAGATTCAATTACAGAGTTATCTCCCTTGCTAATGTAACTGAATTCTACGATGCTCTACTGTACCCTATCACTTTGACATAACCAGATTTGACTCAACCCTGGATTTACTCACTCATAGTGTGACGGGTGCCGCTAGCGGAGCAGGACATGCTTGCCCTTCCGGAGCACCTGATGTCACTCCCGGTTTTCAGGGGCTGTTTTCACTTGGAACTCTAGAGTCGCGAAGGAATAAGAATCATTTTGTTATCTTAATTCTGATTAGTTACTCATTTCGCGCCATTAGAACTCGAGTAACCCTTTGAAATCCGAGGGTAGCTAGAGTTCAACTCTTCAAAATGGCGTAAATAAAAGCGACCAATCAGATTGGAGTGTTTACAAAATTCTTTATCAGGGCCACATACTTCCGGTTCTAGAGTCGAACTCGAGTTTTGATGAGGTTGTGTTCATGCGGAACTCGAGTCTCTACCCAAGTTACAACTGAAAACAGCCAGGGGAGTTCACAATATGAGTGCCTTAGTACTTCATGTTATCTTTTTATTTCCCTGCATTGTAGTTGTCTCACGTCCTTGTTTTGTCTTTGTTTTATCTGTTGCCGTTTTTGCCATGTCTTTGGACTTCGATTTTTGTAGTCATCGCTTCCCTTGTGCCTTCGGTATTCTACTGCCGTTGTTTTTTAATCGAATCTTAAGTTCCTCGTTTTCCCAATATGGTCACGTGATGTCCCATCCTATATCCATATATGGTCATGTAGGTCTTAATCGATTCCCGAAAAAAAAAGTTTACCATATTTGGACGTGTCTTCCATATATGGTCAACCCCTTTTCCAAATATGGTCATGTGGTCGAAATGGATTTCCGAGCGAGAATAATACGTTTTCCATATTTGGGCATGTCTTCTATATATGGTCACCCTGATCTTCCACTCCAAATCCAAATATGGTCATTCAAGTTTATATCGATGTCCGAACCAAAATAATGCGTTTACCATATTTAGCCATTCTTTCAATATATGGTCACCTGATACCCCACCCATTTCCCAATATGGTCATTCAAGTTTATATCGATGATGTCCCCAACAATTACAATGCGTTTTCCATATTTGGGCATGTTTTCCATATATGGTCACCTGATGCCCCACATATTTCCCAATATGGCCATTCAAGTTTATATCGATGTCCGAACCAAAATAATGCGTTTACCGTATTCGGCAATGCTTTCCATATATGGTCACATATAAGGATCACTCGTCCTTACAATATTATGCTAGATGATCTGAGTCACGCGAGTCATGGGATACCATGACGTTACATAGGGACGGGGTTTGACCTTATTTAGGTTCGCCAAGGTGCCAGAGGTTTTTTTGGGGACTACTGTCTATACCATCTTTACCTTCTTGTAATAAAACACCAGCAGCAGTAACATCACTGGTATCTACTGCTATTTTAAATTGACCATCAACATTAGGTGTTGCTAAAACTGGCACACTTTCAAGGATGGCTTTTAGTTTTTCAAATGTTTTGACTTGAACATAGCACTGCTTAAATGTTCGAAAAAAGTTCGAAGTATCCGAAGATGTTTTTCCCAAGTGTCACTGTATATAAGAATGTCATCGATGTATTCCGTCTATTCCGTCCAATTACACTGTTGATGAGACGTTGGAAAGTTGCCTGCCAATTTTTAATTTCAAAAGCCATCACTTTGTATTGATAAGGTCCATCGGGTGTAACAGAAGTGGAAAGTTCTTTTGCACACTCTGTAAGAGGAACTTGATACAATCCTCTCAACAAGTCAATTTTTGAAATGTATTCAGCATTTCCTATTTTGTCACTACAGTCATCAATGCGTGGAATCGAAAATAAGTCAGTTTCTGTGACACTGTTCAATTTTCTATAGTCTTTACACATGCGATAAGTTCCATCAGGTTTTGGCAACAGAATACAAGGCGAGCTCCAATTGTTTTTGCTAGGTTCCTTTTAAGATACAATTGAAATTTGTTCTCTTTCAACATTCACATAAGTTTCGGTTTATGGATTACCAAATGTTTTGATTTGAAATTCATTGAAGAGACATACGTTGTCGAAATGCACATATGCAGAAAACAAATTTACAGAAACTTAGATATTTTGTTATTCAAGGAAGACATTATTTAACAAATACTGAACTTCATCATGTAAGTATTTTGGTTTGATCGGAATCAGTCATTATTGGTGTTGTTTAATCGGTACAGAATCACAAACATCGACATCGTGAAATATTTCATCAATTTGTGTCGGAATGTCAGTCACGGAGTAACTGTTCTAACTGTTCCTTTTGGTAAATGTTGAAGTTTCTAATCTAAATCTTGAAGTATCTTTGAGTCTTCCAGTTCGGTATTTCACAAAAGTCATTTTCAGAATTGTCAAGGTCAGCGCTGATAAAATCTACAGAATGTATGTAACATTTGTGCTTTTTCTATCTGTATAAGGTTTTAGCATATTTACATGACGCAACCTAGTATGTATACGTCTGTCAAAATTACATTAAATTTTTTTTTCATACTTAGCTTTCATAGATTCTTGACTAGATTCAAGATTTTTATTAGCTAGTTCACAAGCTTTAACAAGTTAATTTAGTATGCAAGTCTGAAACGTGATAAAGGAGATTTAAGTTGTCTTTTTCATTAGATAAAATTTTCTCCTTTAAGAGTTTGAGTGGACCACTAACTGTATGACCAAAAACTAATTCAAACTGACTAAAACCTAATGATTCCTGGATTGCTACAGCAAATAAAAAAAAGAAATTCTATCATCCCAATTTTTCTCTGTCAAAACAGTAGGTCTGCATTATGTTTTTTAAGGATTGATGAAATCTCCGTGACTTTCAGGGTGATAGGCAGATGATCCAAATTATGTAATGTCATACATAACTTGCTTGAAAATACCAGACATATCTATAGTTTGAACTTTGATCTGATTGAATAGATTAGGTAGGCCAAACAAAGTAAAATATTTAGTTAAGGCCAATAACTATAGTTTTATATTTCTTGAAGGGAACCCATTCTATTAATTTTCTTCTTTAAGGCTCCTCAAAAGCAGGTATTGGTTGAAGAGGTGCTTTTGGAATAACTTGGTTAGGTTTCCCTACCAGCTGACATGTTTGACAAGACTTGCAGTAATCGGATACATCTTTTTCTAAGATTAAGCCAATACAAATAATTTAAAAGTTTTGTTGTAAGTCTTTGTAATACCTAAGTTTCCTGACAAGGGAGTATAATGGGCCATGCTTAATATCTTAGCTCTCTACACCTTTGGTACTACAATTTGGTGCTCAACTGTCCATTCCTCATCAGCAGATCCATCAGAAGGTCACTATTTACGCATAAGAATACCATTTTTGGTAAACAAATCACAGATTCTTGCATAGACTTCCATCAACAGCCCTATTGAAAAGACATACAATTTCATGGTCTTTATGTCGCTCATTTCTAAATGCTGACATCGTTATATTCCTTCTGCACAGTTCCGTAGTCAGGTGATTTTGGCTTTTCTTCTTAGATCCCATTGGTAATTAGTTCTCAGTAGTGAGTCTCATCTCTTTGGATCCATAAGATCTATGTTAAAAACAATCCAAACTTCCCTCAGAGATTATCGATCGCCTTGATTGATCGATCATCCGACATTATTACCATGTTCATTGATTTTTTTTTAGACATAGGAGGTTATAGCTTAGTTGAAAACTACTTCCATCTGTTTATTAAGTCAAATACTTCCCACATAGTTTTCCAGCTTCTGAAACGTAGTGCACCGAAAATTTAAAGTAGCGGTGTGAGAGTGGTGGGACGCTGGAAGATACCATAAACGTACTCAAACCCTAACCCAACCTAACAATAGTCTTTTTTTTCCTGTCCGTGAGCCAGAATACACCAAGAAAGTAGAAGAGTTGATGGAAGAAGGACACGACTCGGAAAAGGCTCGTTTAGCCGCATATGAAGAAATGAATAAAATTTTTAGAGACCATATCAGAAAACAAGTCCTGGAAACGGTGTTCTGGATGCAGGATTTCAACAAATATCCAATTCACAAAAAGATGAGAGACACGACCAAACGGTTAAGAGAGAAGGTGGGGTAATGAGGCCTATCTGTAAGGTAGCCAGTCACAAGCCTGGAGAAACACAGAGTTCCCCTTTGAAATATATATAAGAATTCATCCCCTTGTGGTCAAAGTTCCCCGAATACATATATAACGTTCTTTAGTACTTGACTTAGGAAAAATTGAAATTTGGGCCTTTCTCGAAATTTTGGACCCTCATAATACCCCTCCTATTAGATATAGAGCTTTATAAAAGTCGCAATGATACATTACCGACGTCTTCTCTCTAGATTCGAAGAACGAATAACGATATTTTACGGACCAAAGCTTTAAATACGGTCATATTGGGAATGTCGCTGCTCGGTTGCCCTTTTCACTGCTCGTATGCTCATTTTAGTGCTAGCGTGCTCGTTTCATTGTCCGTGTGCTCGTTTTCACTGCTCGCGTGCTCGTTTCACTGCTTGCGTGCTCGTTTCACTGATCATGTGCTCGTTTTCACTGCTGGCGTGCTCATCCCGGGAATACTGCTGCAAGTGAAGCAGCCTCTGTGCGTTGGGAAAAGCGACAAAGTCGCTGTTAAAGGGTATTCCCACGTGCTTATTTCGCTGCTCACGCTTCTCGTTTTCACCGCTCGCGTGCTCATCTCGGGAATTGCTGCTGCTGCTGTGTGTTGGAAAAATTTTTAATTTCACTGTTAAAGGGCATTTTGACTTGATCATTTCTCACGTGCTTATTTCGCTGCTCACGCCGCTCGTTTTCACTGCTTGTGTGCTCATTTCACTGCTCGTGCTTCTCGCGTACTCATCTCGGGAATTTGAGAGGATGGGAGGATTTGACCCTAAAGGGAGAGGAAGAGGAAAGAAAAGACCATAGTAACACATTTTTAGTTTTTTTTTATCTTTTATTTTTTGAAGGAATCTCCCAGTCCCCATTCCCTAACTCATGACTACTTCATGACGGGGAAAATAAAATATGTATATTGTAATTATATTAGTTGATTGTTTATTAAGTATTAAATTGGAAATACCTTCAAAGAAAAATAATAATGAAGTAGTACAAACAAAGAAACAAGGGAAAACGGGACACAAAGGGAAACAAATCAATAGAAAACAACATACGGGTTTTGGTTTAGGGTAATGGCAAAAAAAGGGAGACAACACAGAGAATAGTAATGCACTGAAGACCAGGAAAATACAAGGGGAAACATTTCGGAATAATGGAACAGGACAATAAAGAAGGGGTATTTAAAAATTAAGCCGCAGATACTAATCACAAAAAATACAGACAGCGAGCAGGAGACATTAGTGTTTTAAAGTAGCATGATAATGTGTTGGTAAGGTAAGCTGCAAAGGTAGAATATATGATTCCGAATGCCAGCAGTGATGAAAATCATCTTTTTAATCCAGTAAACATCAGAAAATCCAGCAAGGTCTATGGCTGGATTTGAACCCTTGCTTTGTTGTCATCTATGGCAACACCGCATGCACTATGTCCAGCGCCTTAGACCACTAGGCCACCTAGGCTATTAAAATAAAGATTTCAGAAACCTAGTCATTCCTCCTCTATAGTAGGAAATCTAGAGTTGTAACATACTACACGATGGACAATTGGTGGGTAGGAAATACTAGTATATAGAAGAAGGATAAGGTTGCAACAGGTAAGATACATAAGGTATATAGATAATAGTGTTGCACGCAACTCTATATAATATGAATGATTATGTGTTGGTAAGGTAAGCTGCAAAGGTAGAATATATGATTCCGAATGCCAACAGTGATGAAAATCATCTTTTTAAACCTGTTAACATCGGAAAATCCAGCAAGGTACACGGCTGGATTTGAACCCATTTTTTGTTGTCATCTATGGCAACACCGCCTACACCTTGCTGGATTTTCCGGCAACGCCATAAGAATGATGACTTCATATTCGTGACGCCATTGCCTGATATTTTCTTGTATCAGGTCAGTACGGAGATACTGACAATATTAGTCAGCAGTTCAAAGAGAAAAATTACAAACTGCCGATAAAGCGATTTAATTTTCTTTTGAAATGCCTGTACCAAATATTACCAAGTGGTAAAAGATATCAGGTGGACCCCATGGAAAATATAATTCGATAGCAAAACCAATGATTTTGTAAGCCTACAACTTTTCTGTCAATAAAAAATGCAGACTATTTTAATAGAAGACTAGCTACCTCCAATACGTATGTATACCATAACCAATATTGTTTATGACAAAAACATTCAGTCATATTATTTAATTCTTTGGCTTTCTACGCAATGCATCATGGTAACCTGCAACTAGAATACTGGAAATAAAAATCGAATACTAATACTGCCATGCATTACTACCTCAGGATCAGTGACTAAAATGAAAACAAAAAATACCCATTGCCTAAAAATGTAACTTGGCTACGGGTTTTTGCAACAGTCGTCTAACAACCCTAGTAGAATATCACAGGAACAAAGCATAAGTAGATTACATATTCAAAGTCCAAACTCAAGGAAAAAGACGAAAACCAAAAACACGACATAAGAAAACCATAAATATAAATCTCAACTCACTGTGTGAACTCTAAAAAATCCAAGAGTTGCATCAGGTGCTCCGAAACAGTAAGAATGTATTGTTCCGTATTCAACATTTGTCAGACTAGCTGCTAGTGAGACAATCCATCGTAAATTTTATATCGGTTATGGCATCCGGGAACTGAAGGCATGAATCTAGCAGAGAATGTCCATTTGGGAAACTGACATTTCACATCTATCTACGATGTCATGATGGCAGCACTAGAATTTGTAAAGGGATGAAAGTAAAAATTTATGCTGAATATATCCCGTAGTGATCAGTTTCTTAGACAGTGCTTTTGGACACTATATGAAATACAAGCTCTATAATAACGAATTAATTGCCAGTTATATACTTACGTATTGGATGTAGGTAGTCTTCTGTTAAAATACTCTGCATTTTTATCGACAGAAAAGTAGGCTCACAAATTTCAATAGGGTCCACATGATATCTTTCTTAAAAGAAGTAAGTTACCCCCTTGACACAGTTTTGTCTATAATAATTTATCCTCTGCAGATGTTCATTTCGTCAACTTTGTATTTTTAGCGCAGATGGAATACATCAGTTTGTAGACAATAAACAAAAGGTTGTAATATTTGGTAAATACTAATAACATATTTACATGTCACCTGAAGTTTTTGAAAAATTGCAATCTAATGATATTTATCTATTGACGTACAAAAAATGTGTATGTTTCGATGTAATAAATACATTTTAATAAAAATAGACCTCAAATCCAAATATACGACATAACAAATCCTTCAAAATATTTGAAGGTCTTATGTTGAAAAAAACCTATTAAATATGTAGTCCATGTTGTACACTAGCATTGGCTATGTGCAAATGAATGGATCTGAGGTAAACGAGACAATAATAATAGAACAAAGCAGTTTGAGCTGCATGCAACATTAAGTAAAAAGAAGGATTCAAAAATGAGCTATAGGTTATATTTAACTATTTGAAAAAGGTCTCAAAAAAGTAGAAAAGAACATTTACCAATCAGCCATTTAACGGATCGTTCTTAACGTTATTTCAGCTGGCTGTGTTACGGATGCCACAATTGGAGCAGATCATGCCACCCGATGATACTCCTGTTTTTCAGGGTTCACACTGTTGGTGCTATATTTTTGTGACGTTTATATAAGGTTCTGTTTGTTTCGTCGTAGTTTTGTGTCTCTGTATTTGATCCTTACTTTGCCATAGGGAAACAATGAAAGGATATTGAATAAATGCTTGTGATACAAAACCTCTACAAGTATATGGGGAAATAAGCAATGGAAACATTGTTGTCCTGTCTAGTCTGTGTGATCTAGTTTTTTGTTGTTTTATATTTTATATTTAGGGGGGTGTTTTTTTTTTATTGTTTTAGTTTGTTTTTGTTTTATTTCTTGTCATTTAGCCTTCACTCTGTCTTATATGTTTAGTTTTTTTGTTTTGTTTTTTTTTTTCGTTGTGCTTTGCTTAATTTTGTATTTTCTTTTTGTTTGTTTTTTGTTATAGTCTATTTGTTTGCTTCTATTCTTTGAGTTTATGTTTTTGTCTTTTGTGTGTTTTTTTTCTAGTTTTTTGTTTTGTTTGTTTTGTTTTTGTTTTTTGTTTGTTTTTTTTTTTTTTGTTTTGTTTTGTTTTTGTTTTGTTTTTGTTTTTTTGTAAGTTGCCATGGATACATAAAATGAATAACAGATTGTCAAACAGCAAATAAGCAGAAAACTCTTGCATACTAGTTTTCACCATTTATGGGTTGATCTTAGCTGCGTTTCTGAAAATATGATTAGAGGTACAATAAGTTCGGTATTTACTGTTTTACGTTAATTTGTTTTAATAGTTTGTATGATAGCTTTATGAACTAAATTAAGAAAGTATGAATATAATGTTTGATATATGCTTCGCAATGTATACATGCAAAATTGTCTTATTCTGTAACGTTCGTAAAAAATAGTTTTGTGTTTGATGAAAGGTACAATTTTTTTAAAAATCTAGAAGGAGTATAGAACACGGTTCGTAGTAGATTTTTTCTTGCTCACCCAAATTCTCCAGCAATATATAAACTATTTCTTCATTATTTCTGGAAAACTACAAAGTTCCTAGATGTTGTCTGTAGACACAATAGAAAATCGAAATTTTGTCAAAGCTATACCAAAACTAGCTAACGTGATATCAATCATTTCTCAATCATGCCCATTGACAATGCAGCTGGCATCCTCTTCTCACAATACCTCTAAATACCAAGGGAACACACGCCAAACAGTAAAGAAATACAATACACAACAAAACAATTTTCTACCTCCATTCTGTAAAACCTTTGATTGTTTTGCACACCCTATATTACTCTACCTTGTGCATTTGACGGACCCAGCAATACATATCTGTCTGTTTATTGGTATGTTTATTGGTATGCATGTAGCTAAAGTACATAGTACATGAAAACTAATTTTTGTCTTGATACTGAAGACTAAAGAAAGACAATAAATAATGAAAGAATATAGAGTAAATGCACAGTCTAACAAGTACTTTGCACATGGTATAACCAGGTAATGAAACTTCTTACCTCATAGTATTTTTAAGACAGCCCCTAGCACCGGTTTGAGCGGATGTCATGCTCATTGTCGAACAACGCCACATCCATGGTCTTTTGATATAGCCAACGGATGCCGGATCGTCAGCAAACAACTGGCAAAATAAAAAAAGCGCTCTTGCAATCACTGCCATTCGTTGCCCGACAAAAGACTAGCGTCCTAAGCTAGTTGAAAAATACAGCAAATAGACAAACACAAGGCACTCGTCAAGTCGATTGTAAGAAAACTTGGCATATTTAAAACGGTGAGATGTTGGCAATATAAACAGGTTGACAGAACAACGGCAGTAGAATATCGAAGGAACAAAGCATAATATTATACAAATCAAAGTCCAGAGACAAGGCAAAATCAAGAACACCAGAAGACGGAAGACCAAAGACACTACATGCCCACAAAACACACAACCACTAAATATACAACACAAAAAAACTATTTAACAGTGTGAACTCTTAAAAAACAGAGTAACATCAGGTGCTCCGGAGGGTAAGCATGTCCTGGTCTGTATACAGCACCAGTCACACGGTCAGTGAAGCATATGATAAGATAGATCTGTTAGGTTACTGATTGGTTAGTGTCATTTTCTAACCCTGAGACAAAACCAGTTTAAAGTTTTTACGACATTTCACATTCATTGTTAAACAATACAGAACAAGACAATTTTACATGCATATATATCAAAACGTTTATCTTATAATATGTTCAATGATAAATAAATCATACTAGTTTCCAAACCTGCCAATATTGAGATATTTGATGTAACATGCCGGGTTTCATACTGTAAGACGTCACCTTTTCATATCATATCGTTATATCATTCTTACAACTAGTCTTTGATTTATAAATCTATTAAAAAATAGGAAGAATTTTTGTTTTATTTAGAATTTATCACACCCTAAAATTGGCTATCTATTCAACCGATGATGCACTATTAAAAGCAGACAGACATAAATATTTCTTTTTACTATTTCATATAGACTACAATACTTGAATTATCAAAATAGATTTCAAGAACTCATATAAACAACGTAAGGTGTGAGCCTTCCAAAAAGGAATCTATTGGTCCATGCAACTGAGCACCTGCAGATCTAAAATCAATTTTAAAATGGATTTGTTCATCATGGTTGGACAGTTATTCCACGAGAGTATCAACAGCAGACACATGCGGTATTTAGGCGTAGGTCTGAGGTGAAATATTGGGTATTAGAAATTTTATAACAGAACTGAGAAGGTTCATCTTCATATGAAGCTATGTCCTGTAGTGATATGGCATAAATTTTGTACTTTTACCATGGTTTAGTCATTTTGGCAAAACTCTTGAATACAACGGCAGACGAATACCAAAGCAAAATGATGAAATGGGAAATCCAAAATCAAAAATCCAAAATCAAGGCAAATCATATCCATCACGAATTGACTCAGCGTGACAAAGACAAAACAAACAAAAATGAATAAGAATGCCACAAAACTAAAGCATTACCAGTGTTAACCACTAAAAAGACTGAGGTATCATCAGGTGCTCCGGAAGGGAAAGCATGATCTGCTCCATGCGTGGCACCCGTCACACTGCCAGTAAAAAAAGCCCGGTTTTGTTACAGTCGGTGTTTGTCAGTCCGGTAATCAACTCTGGATCTACCCAAAATATCTATTCTCAGCTGTAAAATAGAAATATTGCAATGGTCTGTCAAATCATGGTGACGATCGTAAAACTTCTATAGTGACAATTACAACAGTGACTGAACATACCCTTGATAAAATTTTGAGACAGTAATTTCGCTCTGTTGACAAAATCGTTGTACAAACTTCAGGCACGGCAATAGCGAAGGAGTTGAAAATTGAAAAAAAAATATAGATTGTTGACAGTAGTTAAACAAACTATAAATATCTTGATATTAAAATCAAAATTGGACTTTTCATTGTAATCATAAACGGGTGACATTGTAAATTAATGTCTCCTCTACATAAATGTAGTTGTTTTACTTTTTCATCGCGACACTTGCATAGTACATGAAAAAGATAGCAGGAAACATTACTTACATAACAGATCATAGACTATCAAAACATATTCGGACTGCCGGACTTAATTGGTACTATTTACTAGCTCCAATTGGTAATTTGTTCTCTTTCAGCTTTAAATAGTTACACATATTTCCAGATCTCTCGTCGGAATGGCAATATGCAGAAACTCTCTGTAACTTCGGTATTATGTTACGTCACATGCACTTGTTTCACAAAAATGTCGACTAAACAGATTTTATTTCACCCGGACGTCAGAGAAGACACTCTTCATTTATTCATTCATTCCAGCTTAACTGATGTGCAATATGCATTAATTATGTGAGTAAATTGCAAATAAATCATAAACTTACAAGTTTGACAATAATGTCTGATAGTCTTGTTATCTAATTCCATCTGGGCCATCCTTCCTTTATAAGTTCTGGACAAACGACCTTTAGTCCATGGGCTGAAATAATTCTGTGCATCCGCCACTTCCCAACCACACCCACTTTTCGCATACATCATCTCTTAAAAATCAAACATGTTAACATGAGCATTACTTGCACGCAATAGTGGAAGAGGCCCTCATTTTGGACCACTCGACGAAATTTTAAAAAAAATTTTATTTTCTAAAAAGTATTTATTTCAATTGCTCCAAAGTGTTGACTGGTACAGCTCATTTACGATGAAATGGCATTAAATGATAGTCTATGGTACGTATAAGTGTTACGCAAAATCATCATATGAGACATCTCTTTACCAAATATCTGCTAAAAATCTTATCCCTATATAAAATTCTGACTAAAATTATAAGATTTTTCATGAAATTGCTTAAGTTCAATGGTCTATAGAGCCCTTGTGAATCCCATTTCCATATTCTGACAATAATTTTGATAGTCTTCCAATGTTCATTCTTGAATATAAAACATGTAAGCATAATGTTTACATTATTTGAATAACCAAACTTTAACTTTAAGCAAATGTCATTATATTTTCGTTTTCACCTCACATTTGTCATTCTATTGACTTGACTCTTCTTATCTAGGTAGTTTAAATTCAATCAAAGTTGTTATTACCTAACTGTATTGTTTTATGTGCTATTTAGAAGATTGTTACTTTTAAAGTGTTCTATTTCATGGGCTGTCTTTGGACGAGCTGTTCTTGACACGTGAACGACGTTCTCGGGTTAAAAAAAATCGCCCAAATGACACGAACATCAACCCCAGAAACACTGTTCGCGGGTCGAAATTTCGCACCACCTTTTTTGACAGGAGTGCCTAGAACAAATATTGCGGGCACTAGACTGAATTTGAACAATGTCCGATTTCATTGATCAGCGATCTTTAATACATTCTTTTAGTGCTGAAAATTGTTTTTCTTGTTTCAAAATTATTTTGAAGATAATAAAAATGTGTAACGCGGTAACCGGTTGACATATATGAGGCTTTTTTATAACGTTGATTAGCAGATTCGTTATTCTTTCAAACGGAGAGGTAGTGTACACGTTAAATAAACAAAAATGTAATAAAATCACTGGGCTGCTAGAGAGGAAAGTTCTTAATTCAACTATCAACCCAAAAATGTGAATATTCAAAACAAGAGTTTGTCCTCAGCTATATTTGATGTTACTGATTATTTCGTTTGGTTTTATGCATTTGAACATTTTTTGAAATTGTGGATTTCCTATGTTTGGGTTCAGTATAGTGCTGCTTATAAGGAATTAATTTCCGAAATGGCCAAACAGCTCATTAAAATTTATTGCAGTTTGAGTTAATATATGTGTTATAGTCTCATGTTCATTTAATCCATATCATTTCGTAATATATTCATCATAGAAACACCATGCAGTGACTTGTCCAAATCTATGCATACATATGAATAGAAATAGAAATAGAATTGACTCAAATACAACCCGTGTAGTTTGACTAGGGCTTTCTTGCAATTTCCCACTGTTGCCGCACTGAATTGTCGATACAGAAGTATTGAGGTCGTCACCATGATTTGACAAATCGTTATAATGTTTCTTATTCATATACGAGATAAGAATTTTTTAGTAGATCCAGAGTTATTACCGAACTCAAAAAAACTGTTATAAATCCAGATTTTTCCTTGGGTGCCACAGCTGTAGCAGAACATGCTTACCCTTTTGAAGCACCTGATAATACCTCCAGTTTTTTGTATAAGGTATGTAAGTCTCGTCATGTGACTCACGAGAATCAACGATAAACAGGCAATTCGAAAACGTTTCCCGCCAAAACATGACGTCAGAGGATTGTGACGTTCAAATTTTTGTTCGATACGTCATATATCTTTGTTTAAAATGTAACTTCCGGGTACAATTTTTGATCCCGGAAGTTCAAAAATTGTACGAGACTTACAGGCCCTATGGGTTTCTGTGCAAGTACTTTAGTTTTGTGGGGTTCTGTTCATTTATAACTTTTGTTTGAACAATTTTGTTTATTTGTTTGTATTTGTCGTGTGTTAAATATTCATGAATTGATGAATTGCCGTGTTTTTGACAGTTAATGTGGACCTGCTATATTAGCAATGAATGTCCATCAAGTATATCCGCCAGAAAACCTCAATATAAAAAAATTGAAGACAACATCACCGATTTCTCCTATCATTTAATATATGCCCTGATTTTTAAGCTAATTCGTCGCTTTCTTAGTTCCGCTCTTGTTGTTTGAGCGAGATTATCCGAGAACAGAGTTCGACTTGACCCGAGAGCGAAAATAAATATCTCGCCCAAAGACACCCATGGTGTTTTATTGTCTGGTATGTTCTATTGCCTGGCTACTGTGATTGGTCAAAACAATTTTATCATGAATATTCATTACCGTTCTATTGCCTGGCTACTGTGTGTAGGCAAAACTTCATTACTGTTCAAATGCCGTGCTAATGTTATTGGTCAAAACTAGATTGAATTTAGTGACATGGATTGTTTTGGTTTTTTTTTCAAGTTGCGTTGACTAGTTTGATGCAATTTTATTTCTACTATTGTTCTTTGTAATAAACAACCTCAATTATTGTTGATGAGAGAAATACTACAAGACTCGTTGAACGAGTTCTGACTTACAGACTAATTTCTAGGGTTTTGAAAATTAACTTGGAGAAAATAACAGTCCATATCATATACCCAGTCTGATATGGCCATATCAGACCGCCTCGTTCTGAAATATCCATATCAGACCGGTGATATGGCTATTTCAGCCCGGGTGTGATGTCAACTCCTAATTGGAAGTATATAATAAACAGATTAAGACATGGCCTTTTCCATATCAATACGGTTATCATCCCTTGACCAACATCAGCCCTCGACTGGCGCCTCGGGCTGATATGGAAAATGCCACTTTTAATCTATATATATATATGTATTAGAATAATAATATAAGTAAAATAATCTGCAGTAAATTTGAGATTTGCCATTTCGGCCACTTATTTTTCTTTTTGGTCAGGTAATAAAACAGCTATTTAATGTGTAGTCAGACAATAGATCAAAATTATTTTCCCTCGGTAATGGAAACAACTCAGTGTTCTATTGCCATCAGCCGTTCGGTTCGGGTAATAGAACACTGAGCTGGTCTATTGCTTGACTACACATTAAATAACTGTATAATATACAATTAAATTATCTAGTGTCTTCCTTACAACAAGCACACATTATAGCATTTTTAAAGTACAAAAAACATCCTACATCAAGAACTTGCCCATAACCCAATAAATGTTCCCTAAAATTGACAATATCTTCTCTACGTTCGTATAAAATTTACCAGAAATACAAAATGTGTGCTGTTTATATTAACATTGCATTGATTATATCATGACTCGGTATTGTTACAACCATTTGTCCACACAAACTCAATATTTGCCCTGAAATTAATGAAAAAATGGGAATTTTCAGCGTTTCAAATTTGCCCAAAATTCATCATTAAACCGTTATATATATGTCAAATCTGGAGGATGGAACTGAATATATGCCAATTAATTTTTCTAAGCCACCCATAAGATGTGTCAAGGTACTGTTTTGAAAAACAAGTGTTAAATTAGACTCTTAATCCCGAACATTTTACCCCTACCCCCAGAAAATTTTGCCTAAAAATCCCCAAAGATTGCTTATCTTTACATATATATGAACAAACACTACTAATGTTTTGCTTTAATTCTTTCCTAGTGATACATGAGATATACATCGTAACATGCAATGTTAGTGCCAAAATATGGGTAAGAATTAATATTTAATCCAATATTCTTTAAAAATGGTCATTTTCAGCATTTAAGAATTTTACAAAATTCAAAGTTAAATTATTAGATTTTTCAATAAACAATGAAAGGATATGGAGTAAATATACATAAGACAAAGTCTCCACAAATCCATGCTTCTAACCAAGCAGTGGAATGTAACAAAATATACAAAATATGAACATTCTTTAACCAAACCCGAGACTATTTTCAATTCAAATCATAACATCATCACAATATTTAGTAACTATGATATGCATTTTTTGTATCTGTCTTTGTTTTGTCAGATACCGTATAGCGGGTTATTTTCGCGGGTCAAAAATTTCGCGGATTTGAGTGGAAAATGTATGCAAAAAATTTAAGCGTTTTTAATTTTCGCGGATTATCAAAACTCCTCTATATATCCTAAGGATACATAAAATATTCGCGGAATTTATTTTCGCGATTTAAGTCCATCCGCGAAAATACGCGAAAATTAAAACCCCGCGAAAATTACCCGCTTTACGGTACCAAAAATTATTTACATTACATCAGATTTTTATTGATCAAAAGACAAATACAAAATGGTTATTTTCGTATTTTGTGATTTTCCCAATTTATATGTGTAACTTTCTCGAACTCTAATATATAATTAAAATTCTTCTCCTGCATATCGAGATGACTACATTTAATGGGGGTAGACCTGGGGTATGAGGAGATAACTCTGTTTTTCACTTTCCTATTCCTTAAAAAAATAAATAGAATCATTGCAATAGGTATGATCAAAATTTTGAAATTTTTTATATTTTTTTTCACAAAGCAAATAAATATTCATTTTGTAATGAAAACAATGAAAACAACGACCCAACATCAAATTATTTATAACGAGTGTGTTTCTTTACATTTTTGCGACGATATCTTAAAATAACGGAATATTTTTTAAAAAGTCAAATTTCTTGCATGGGAGTTAATTTGAAGCATAGTTTCAGCAATTTTATTGATTTTTACACACTTTATTCTAAATTTAGGGAAAAAACGGAGCGGTAGAAATTTCTAAAATTTTAATATATATATCTAACATTTACTAGTTTTCTTTCTATTCTCAGTTTTTGATGAAAATGAACGACTCAGTTTTTACAAGAAGTGTTTAATATTGCTCAAAATTTTCAGCATATACTGTTCAGAACACCCATTTATTTCAGTTCAAACTATTAAAATTTACTATTATTATTTTTGTTTACTTTCACAGATGTTTAAACAACAGAATTTTGCATTTGAAAAATTTCATATCAAAAACAAATTTAATCAAGTCCTGAACATACCAAATACATTGTAATATGCGAAAACAGGATATCTTTGATGACCCCTAGATAGAAAACGGGACTGTAAATATTGTTGAAAATTGCTTAAAATCTACAAAACGTGTTTAGGTTTAATACTGAAAATATTTTTTAAAGACTGATAAACGAGTGGAAAATTTTAGGCTTCTACAGGTCTACCCCCTTAAGTACCAAAATTGCATAAAAACAGTAATTTCGTTATGCTGCACACGTGTTTCAAGGAGTTACCTTGAAATCAAATCACCTGGAAATTCATAATCCAAAAGTTACAGAAACAAGAATTACTCATTATCAAAAATATCGAAATAGGGGGCCAAATACAAGGACATCCACCTAGTGCTTTACACGGAATGAAGCCTCAGTATTTTTATAGGGTTAAAATTTTGATAAAAACAGTAAATTTCTACAAAAAGCACGGTAATTCTTTTCATGTCAGACAAGTCTAACTATTGGGCTGGTGAATACCCTCGGGGACCTATGGTCCACCAGCTGTGGCATCGGCCCAATGGTTTCAAAATAGTAAAGTACCAAAATTGCATAAAAACAGTAAATTTGAAATGACCACCACAACCTCAGCAGTGATATTGTATTTTAATTGGTCTTTGCCGTGTATCAAGTAAAATTATGGATAAAATGGGCATCAATTGTCTCTTACTGACATATATTGACTCACAGAAAGCCATTAAGGGAGACAGTGAGAATCTGCTGTCTAGATTCTGTTGTTGTAATCGCAGCGAGGGTCGTAAGAACACTTAAATCATCATTTTTCGTTGAAGAACGTTTTGTGATATCGATTTAATTAATAAATAAAATAAAATAAACGTACACAATTTCTTTGCATCCATACCTGCAGGGTATTTTTGAAGTCTTGACATGTTCTTTATCCTAAATATTGAAAATATTGACATAATAATTATCGATGAATTGCTTTTACGAAACTTGGGGGTTTGTATTTATAGAATAGAAAACACAAAACAATGGCTACATTGTACTTTTTAATGTTTTAATCTTCCAACCAAAAATATGTTAAATGTTTTCCTTCGATTTTACTAAACATTTTATCATATTAAAGTGATATATAGTTCTTTTATCATGAAATGTGGAATATCGATGTTCATATTTATAAACGAAATACATTAAATAACTAATTTTTTTTAGACATCTAAGGGATAACCTATATATTTTTGATGACCTGAAATGTATAAGATACTGATATTCTGTACAAAAATTGGGTAATTATAATTCTAGTTATATTCGTAATGGATAACAGTACAAAAGTTTTGATGATATCTGCGATATGACAACCCATTTGTCATATAATCAAAAAACTCTATTAAATTCTAGGATCTCAAAACTCCCATTTGTCATTTATTCTATTATCAATATCATTTTACTTTCAACTTTTAACGACTAACCTCAAAAGGTGAATCGCAATTATTTTGTAAAATAGGATATAACAACGTCAAAATAACAAAATACCGAAGTTACTGTAAATTTATTTTCTGTATATGCGCATTTCGACCACTTATGTCTCATCAGTGCAGATAAAAACTAAACATTTGGAAGTCCATTTACAGAAAACGTGTAGAACCTGATAGAGAACAAATAACCAAAAGGATCTAAATAGTTAGTTTTTATGTATTTTTGAACTAAAAATTGCTCTATTCCAAACTTCCTTTTTACATTAAAATGGTATTTTTATTTTTTCGGGAACATTTTCGATTTCTTCAATATCCCAATGTAAATGAAATTATGCTTTCTTAATAGTCCAAACATTATTTTATCTATTCTGAGACATTTATTTATAATTTAGTTTTCTTATTGCGAAATAATGAAAATCTGGAAAAAAACTAAAAATCCAAAAATTTCCATTTTGCCTCTTTTTTGGCCATTGTACTGTTTGAGGGTTAGAGAAGTTACATGTACCATGGATTTCATTGGTTTTTGTCTAAGGGTTAGAAAATGGCACTAACCAATCCGCTACAAAACAGACTTTTCAAAACACTATATGCCTCACTGATAGTGTGACGGGTGTCGCTAGCGTGGCAGGACATGCCTACCCTTCCGGAGCACCTGATGTCAATCCCTGTTTTCATGGGAGTTCACACTATGAGTGCCTTAGTTCTTAATGTTATCTTTTTATTTCCGTGCATTGTAGCTGTCTCACGTCCCTGTTTTGTGTTTGTTTTTATCTGTTACCGTTTTTGCCATGTCTTTGGACTTCGATTTTTGTAGTCATCGCTTCCCTTGTTCCTTCGGTATTCTACTGCCGTTGTTTGTATAGATGATTGCCGACATGAACCAAGGCATGATGTTATTTGCACTTATGTAAGTCTGCAGATTGTCTAAACGTTGAAAACGTAATCTACTTGAAGGTCAGACACACTTTAACGATATAAGATCCATATTATAAGGTTTTATAAATACGATAGGAAATCTACATCTCAAAAACAAATCAATGGAAATTCTAAAAAAAAACCTGAAAATTCACATTTTGTACACATTTTTTGATAGAACGACCCAAAAAAGCTCTTTAAACAGTTAATTCTAGTACGAAGGTCTCTTGTATATTAGATATAGTGAAATCAAATAAAACATTATATTTTGTCATTTATATATAGTATAGATGTTAAGAATTTTTCCTTAATTTTTAGGCCGTAGGGGTACTTATTTTGAACCTAATAGAAGATTGAAATAAAATATTTGGACTGAAATTTGTTTTTAAGACATCAGAAAACATTATTACAAGCTAATTAAAAGATATATATTCAGAGTTTTGCGATTCTAACATTGAAAAGTCGAAATGTTGAAAATATTGAAAATCCCGAAAATTCCCATTTTCCAAACATTTGGACATAAAAAATGAATTTCGTTGGACTTAAACGGTATTAATTGTTAGCCTTGCGTCACAACTGATGAGTTAGTTACAAAAAGTACATCAAACTACCAAAGCTGTTTATCTAAAAGGAATTTAAATCCAATAATGCTTTATTTTCATATTTTTTTTTTGCAGAGGGAGGTTTATTTTTTTTTACCCTCAGACCATACAAAAGGCCTAAAATGCCTAATCTTATATTCATTGTGAAGATTGTGAATTAAGCTTTCATTTGATACCAAAGTTTTGTCTGTTTCATCCATCTATAGAAAATTGAGGAACCCAAAATGTTGAAATTAAACGAAAGTGAAAATATCAGAATTTAAGTGGTGTACTATAAATGGGGACCTATTCTGTCTTTGCGTGCAGGTTTTGTTCATGTTAACATGTTTTATATTAAACAAGGAACTTAATTCGGTCTAGATTGGAAGTGGGAATACACTGAAAGTTATTTCAGCCCATTGCCTTCTACAAATTCAGCATATTTTCCGTTCTTATCCTCTACGATACAAAATTACTCAATCTAAATCAAGATGTTTGCTCGCAAACCAAATAATTTGCAGTTGTAAAAGAACTTAGTTAATTTTAACTGTTCTGCATTGTGATCCCCAAATACTTCCTTTTCCAATATCATACATTCGTCTTCGGGCAAAACGGGTTCGGCTTTCTTCTATTCAACAAATATTTCTCTCTACAATCCCATTATACTTCTTAATTCGGCAAAACGGAAGTACTTGGAATCAAGAATATTTTTGTCATTCACATTGCAGTCTCTTAAATGACTAAAGAATCCCAATACAAAATAAAAGAGGGAACGCGGTGAATAATCTGTTCCGTACCGATTCATGGCTTCAAGTACAAATCTAGCCATTTAAAAATTCAAATCTTCTGCGTTCATACATTTCAGCTCTGGCATCTGCGTGTCGTTGTTTTAATTTCGATATAAGTTATCTTTTGTTGTCTCCTCCATTAATTTGAAAAGAAAGTGTCGAAATATTTTTTTCAGTGACACAATTCCTTACGTTAAAACAATAAAGATGTCGCATTACATAACATGTAATCTTTTTAAATCTTGTTTATGATTGAAACACAACAACGTAAAACAACCATGTTGTAAAGCCATAAATGCGGCAGCTAAATTTTACTTTCATGTGGTCTTTTTAATTGCGGAAACGAATTTTGTACAATCATATAAAGTACATGTTATAACTCTTTTGTAAAAGTGTTGACCTGGAAACGGGTACTTATTTCCCCTATGTTCCTGTTGATAGCCAAATTAAGACGATTAACCATGTTTAAAGTTGCGAAAATACCATAAATATGATTGAAGGACAAAAAAACAGGATCATCGTTTAGTTTTATTCTTATTTTACTAAAATAGTAAGCTTTATAAAGGTAAGACAACATATACCGAAAAGAGAAGTATAAGAAAAAGAAAATTTTAGATTTGAATTTTAAAAATCTATACATTATGTTAGACAATATCTAAATTTTCAAAACTTTGTTTCACAACGAGGAGTATCTCTCTGTCATTGGTTTATTCTTTTCTATCATATTTAGATATTACCTGTTATTTGTTCTCATTTTGCTTTTCAAATCTGATGTAAGTTGTCAAAATAGAAATCTAGAGACTGAAACTTAATATATAGTATTTCGGAATTTAGTTTTAATGGTCGATTAACACTTTTGTTACCATTCATTAGATTTTGTAATAAATCAACAAAATTACAATAAACAATAAAAGGATATGGAGTAACTTAATATCATAAAAAATCATTTTTAATTCTTTTTTAATTCAAGCAATGGAACAACGCTTTGATTGTTGTTCTTCATCTTGAAGTCTCCATAAGGCCTTGAACGATGAGCTCATGTTAAAATAAGTTCAAACACCGGTTTGAGCCTAATTCATTACTAAATGTCTAACAAGGCAATATCCATTTCACTTAATACTCTTGGATATGGGATCATTAACTGAAAAAGTGGTCACCCGTTGTCAGACAAAAGACTAAAAGCAGATAATTGCAACATATATAAAAAACACAGTCACTCATAGATCCAATTGCTAGAAAACTCGGAAAAATAAAATCATAAGATGCGGATATTATTCACATGTGGTCAGTATTACATTTGGAAATTAAAAGCAAATGTCAAAATTTCAAATTATGATACTGTATCCATAGGAGAAAGTATCGAAAGACTAAATCATTAAAATATACGGTGAGCATAAATCTCTGGCACGAGGAATCTTTTATGGACCTTACAGTACAGGAGAGATAAACTCCTGTCTCAAATAAATAATGATCGGATACGGAGTAAACGCACTCTTTATTTTTCTTAGATATGGTGTACTTGTACATGAGATTATATCTCATGTGTACACTTTGTATATAACTATTATCCAAATTTATCTCAATTCTAAAACTAAGGTTTAACTCCTTCCATCGTAGTTTTGTCCTCAGCCATATTTGATATTACTGATTAATCGGATCTCGTTTGGTTTTAAGCATTTTTAACATTATTAGGTTCTGGTGCTGCTCACAGGGGCCGGTAACATACGATATTGATAGACCGGGTCCCATATATATGTATAAGAAGGAGCTTATACATATATATGGGACCTGGTCTATCAATATCGTATGTTACCGGCCCCTGTGGTGCTGCTGATGAGGAATTAATTTCGAAATGGCCATACAGCTCATTAAAATAAATTGCAGTTGGAGTTAACATATGTGTTATGGTCTCATGTTCATTTACTCCATATCCTTCGTAAAATATGAAGTGTCTCTACAAGTATGTGGAAAAACCAAGCAATGGACAATTCTTTTTGCTCTTCATCTTGAAGTCACCTTGAGTCCTGGCTCATACTTCATACCTAATATGAAGTTAAAGACGGCCTAGAAGACTTTTTGAAAGAATATAAAATAATAAACGATTTTAAATCTGGATTTTATAAATATCACATATTTGATCTTGCTTTTGATACATAAAATTATAATATTTTAGACAGAAAGCTAACAAAATACAAACTTTCAACAGACTGCATAAATTGGTTAACCATACTTGCCAAACAGAACCCACTTATTATCAAATCTGGAGTACCTCCAGGTTCAGTGTTAGGTCCTATATTGTTTTTATTACATATTTATGAATGATTTGCCTTTATACGGTATATGCAAAATTCAAATATCATGTATTCATTTATTTGCTGACCACAGTACTGTATATGCTACCGGAAGAGATAACGATTTTATAAGAAGCAAAATAATAATGATTTACTTTGGTTCAACAAAATGATATGCATTTGAACACCAATAAAAGTCACTGCACTGAAATAAAACTAGTTGCATGTGTATAGCCACAAAACAAAGTTTGATCAAAGAGCATAATCTTGTTTTAAATATAAATGAAATAATTTTGTCACAAAATTCATTTGAAAAACTTATTGGTATACTTATAGATAATTTGTTAACACGGTCTGTTCATATCAGTTATATCGTTTCAAATATAATATTAATTGCGTTTTAGCTCTCTTGCGATGCATCAAAAAATTTTAATGTTTCCATACTGTTTACCAAGCCTCGTCAAAATAAACTTAAATCACGAATCAAAGATATCGCTCAAAAAGTCGCTCCCGATTCAAAAGTATTTGTTGTATTAGGTTATAAATCCACATTTTTTTTAGCAAAAACAAATTTAAAAGAAAAAAGTATGCTACGATGAAAAAAATACAAAAATACTGAAGTTGCATAAAATACTGTAAATTTCGTTATGCTGTACACGTGTTTCAAGGAGTAACCTCTCATCAGCAGCATTAGAATCAAATAATGTGGAAAGTCATTATCGTAAAGTAGTAAAAAAGAAGTACTCATTACCAAAAATATCGAAATAGGAAGCCTAGTACCAAGGACATCTACCAAGTGCAATACAAGGAATGAAGCCTCAGTATTGCTTGTGGTTAGAATTTTGATAAAAACAGTAAATTTTTTATAAAACGCAAGGTAAATTTTCATGTCAGACAAGTCTGACTATTAGGCTGCTGAATACCCTCTGGGACCTCTGGTAAGCAGTATGCTCAATTTTCCAATTAGAAATATATTTGTCACATTTGGAGATATCATTTATAAACATCAAGTTGGCATATCCATGGGCACTAATTGTGCTCCTTTACTTACAAACTTTATTATATTCTTACGATGGTGAATGAAAGGATATGGAGTAAATGCACATGAGACAGAGTCTCTACAAAAACATAGTAAAAAACAAGCAAAGGAACAACACTTTTATTGTTGTTCTTCATCTTGAATTTCTCCAGGAACTCGTAAAAATCTTTAAATAAAAGATGCTAGATCATATATATATTTGATGATATTCTTTCCATAAATAACACATCTTCTGCTAAATGCGTCCCATTGAAATATCCGCCAAAAATAGAGATAAAGGAAACTACTGAAGCCACTAGATGTTCACCCTTTTTAGACATCTCGAATTTGATGAAAACGGCCATCTCAGTACTAAAATTTACGACCAAAAGGATGATTTTAATTTTAAAATTATCAATTTCCCTTACATGGACAGTAATATAGCAGCTTATTCTGCTTACGGAGTGTATGTTTCACAGTTGATTCGCTATGCAAAAGCCAGCGAAAATTATACAGACTTTCTCATTAGACATAGTTATCTACTGACCGCCTTATTAATCAAAGCTTTAAGAAATGCCGTCTCATACGATCCTTACAAGAGTTCTTTAATAGATATGAGTCCCTTGTGGTAAAATTTGAAGTTTCGGTCCGAACTCTGATTCAAGATTCTTCTTTTACTTAGTACTAGGATGATCATTTCTTTTAATTGTCTACGGCCTTTCAATAAAAATTACCGTTGAGTTGCTACCGGAAACTAAAGCAATGAAAGGGAAGGTTTGGCATGGCATAAAACCGGTTCAACCTACCATTTCTTTTGAAATGCCTGTACCAAGTCAGCACCATTGCGGTCAACAATTTTCCGGTGGTTTCCACCTGATTTGTCTTTCTGTCTCATGGACCTCGGCTCTTGATAACTCTGCTCGGTAATTTTGTTATTACTCCCATTCATGAATGTCTTTTATAAGTCAAACTAAGACAACTATAAAATTTCATAGAATTCTTTATATAGCTTCCCAGCTTTTAGACAAAAAATAGTCCTGGTGTGATATTAAGGAAAAGTCTAGAGAAATCCATTTCCTGTCAAATTTCTGATGTCATGCATCCTATTAAAACACATGGGCCTATTTATTTCTTTTCCCTATTTCATTAAGTATATATTACTTAGTCAATTAACAAAAAATACCGAAATTGCATAAAAACAGTAAATTTCGTTATGCTGTGCACGTGTTTCAAGGAGTAACCTCTCATCAGCAGCATTAAAGTAGATTTTAAGAGATCCTTAATCTAAACAACACCACGAGTGATGCTCCTTAAGTGTGAACACCACAATAAAATAGTTGTTTCATCAGATGCATTTGAAAGTGGGACCTCAATCTACCAAATAAAAAGTCCAGTATTAAGTCAGCTATTGAAAGTCGGGGGCATCACGTTTTTTATACAGTTTTGATGTAAGAAAGTACGATTACAAGTATCATGCTGATTATGATGAATGAGAGGTTTCTAGATGAAAAATATACAAGTTGAAAACCTTAGGATAAGTAATGCCATCCAATTTTGATTAATAACTAAAAACTGGATTCTCAGTGAATAAACTTTTAAAACATGAAGCTGTTTTTGCAACCTCTCTTCTGAGTACATTTTGACAAGAGCTTCTCAAGAGCCTGTATCGCTCATCTGAAAAATGGCTGGCATAAAATAGATTCAGAGATAATGAAAAGGGTTATCCCTAGTTTCCATTGTCAAACTTGTGTTCCCACTATTGGTAATCTTGAAAGAAATGTAGACCTGTCATTCTGACTAAATTTGGGTCTAATTGGATTTGTTACATCCGACAAGCTTTTGGAATGTGTTTTCCAAATTAATCAGTTTTATACTACGTTCCCAATAGCAGCCATCTTGGATGAGGTGCGGACCTCCTGGATATCTTTTTTAGCATGCTTAAATTTTTTAAAACCGAATCTGATTGACACCCCTTCCCGTTTCATGATATTCTGAAACTCCTCTTCAACAGTTGAAAAAACATCTTTCGGAATTCTTCAAAAGGATTTTGTACATCAACAAGAAGGGCCTGCTATATATCCATCTTAATATGAAATTTTTATGGTTAAGTCTAATATAAAAGGAAGGCCTCTCCAATATTAGGCAAAGGGCTTCTTAACAATTTCTATGCAAATGTAATTTTGTTAATTTTGTAATTCGTACGGGATGTTTAAAAATTACGTTAAGTTGCTCTTTGTGTTATAAATATGAGGGTTGTTTTAAACTATATAAGGAGATCTACATATAAGAACAATATAGTTAGAGGCTTTGTTTTCTGGAACAAAAATATTTTTTTATCATGTAGAGTTAATAAAGATTCTACAACCCCTTGACAATTGAAGATGTAAGAATCTTGGTTCAAATATAATCCCCAAAAGCATCGCAACAGCCTTTAATTCCTTTGACGATTGACTGGTCTTCAAAAATTATTGGAAGCAAAGTAATCATTGTTTTTCAAGTTATTGAAATATTCTATCAACTACGGAAGCGTATAGTGGACTCGCCTTGTCTTATAAGGACACCTTATAACGCACTAATTTTCTTAAATAAAATAACCTTATCTCTTTATAAGGTGATAAATCGTGTTAAATAAAACAACCTTGTCTTCTTATAAGGCAACAAATCGTGTTATTAATGACAAGTTTTTGCTTAATAGAAACATTTCTCGTATTAATTCAAAACGCTTTACGTAAAATTAAAATAACATTATATTAACTTACTGCATGAAAATAAATAGAAGAGTTTAGAATGTATTAAGTTCAAACATGTTATGATATACAAAGCAACAACATTTTTTATTTGAAGTTTTGTCTTGCTTTGTAAAACAATAAGCGTTCTTAACTCGTTTTATTTAGGTGATAACACAAAAAATTACGAATATTTTGCTTAAGAAGACTTTTAAATGTCTTATTTAAAACAAATTGTAGCCTTAAGATCATCCCTTGTGAATAATACTCAATGACTTCCTAGCCCTTTATTAGCGAATGATATATAGTGATCGTGGTGTCCGTTCGTCCGTCCGTTTGTTATTCCGTCCGCCATTGTGGTACACACTTTGTGGTGAAAACTCCTGCTAGAGCACTAGGTGAAATTCAATGAAACTTTCACAGAATGTCCAGTGAATGTTGCAATTGTGCACAAGCAATATAGATTTATGATTTGACTATATTATTATTTCTTTTTTTTTTGGTTGATTTTTTTACTGTCCACCGTTGTAGTATATACTTTGTGGCGACAACTCCTCCTAGACCACATGGTGAAATTCAATCAAACTTTCACAGAATGTTCAGTGCATATTGCCATTGTGCACAAGCACATTGCCTATCGATGCCACTGCTGGTGGATCAGAGGTCCCCGAGGGTATTCACCAGCCCACTAGTCAGGTCAGACTTGTCTGACATAGAAAATGTACCTTGCGGTTTTTTTTTTTGTTGTTTTTTTTTGTTTTTTTGTTTTTTTTAGAAATTTACTGTTTTTATCAAAATTCAACCCCCTTAAAAATACTAAGGCTTCGTTCTTTGTATGGCACTCGGTAGATGTCCTTGGTACTGGATTTGGCCTCCTATTTCGATTTTATTTGGTAATGAGTACTCCTTTTTTATTACTTTTGGATTATGGCTTTCCATATTATTTTATTTTAATTCTGCTGATGAGAGGTTACCCCTTTAAACACGTGTACAGTATAATGAAATTTAATGTTTTTTCTGCAACTTTGGTATTTTTGTATTTTAATATTTACTTGAATTTTTTGTTCTTGCCGCCATAGGGGTACAAACTTTGATGCGACAACTAATTTAGTGAAATCTATTAAACTTTCATAGAATGTTCAGTTTATATTGCCATTGTCAATAGCTATTTAAAAATTTGATTTGACTTGATTTGTTTTATTTTGGTTGATTTTGTTTTACTTTTTGAATCAAATTGTTCACAGTTTTTCTGGTTTGTTTATTTATCTGCTCTAGTCGTTTTTGTTAGCTCACTTCCAGGTTCAATTTCAAAGTTGGACCGTTAATATCATGGGTATTTTCCATTGAATGTAACAATGAATAGATACTAAGAGGTAATTTTGACTTGTTTTTACAAGGTTATATACAAGGTTTTGGCTCTGCAATGAGCAGGAACAATCTTCAGAAATCTTATTAATTAGCTTCCTATAACTGGAAATGGAGAGAAATAGAAATGCAATGATGCACAGTGACTTTAACAAATCAAAACTTTATTATAAAAATATGAAAGGATATGGAGTGAATCGCCCTAATCGCTCAGATTTGTGACCCCTGGATAATGTAGATAGTAACCTTGTTTAATTTATCAAATCGAAAAACTCGAAAAATATTATTCGCAAATACTGTCTGTACAAAGTATAACAGAAAAAATTAAACTCCCTTGAATGTCATTAGTAAACATACACAGTATCAGATGTACAGCATTGATTCATATTACAATAACCCCGCAAACAAAGTCTGGGAATGAATAGGAATCACCCTGTCCATCTGTCTCTCCGTCCATGTACCGTGTCAGCGCATATCCTCCTCAACGACTCGTTAGATTTTGATGAAATGTTACACAGTTGTATTATACAACAATCTGAAGATGTGCATCAAGTAATATTAATGCTGTTCTAAATTTTGAAGGGGAGATAATACATTAACTTGTGTATTTTTCAATGAAAAAGGGTGTTGTACCTTGTCAGAGCATATTCTCTTAAACAGCTGATTGGATTTTGATGAAATGTTACACAGTTGTAGTATACAATCTGAAAATGTGCATGAAATATTACTTCATGCACATCTTCATCTTGTATACAACAACTGTGTAATATTTCATCAAAATCCCATAAGCTGTTTAGGATGGCATGGTCTGACAAGAAACCACCCTCAAGTCGCCCAAAGTTGTTCCAAAAGAGACTTTAAGTTTTGATTTGTAAAAGTCACTGTGCATCATTACATTTCTATTTCTCTCCATTTCCAGTTATAGGAAGTTAATTAATAAGATTTCTGAAGATTGTTCCTGCTCATTGCAGAGCCAAAACCTTGTATAAAACACATGATTGTAAAAACAAGGCAAACTTACCTCTTAGTATCGATTTAATGTAAAATTCAATGGAAAATACCCATAATATTTGCGGTCCAACTTTGAAATTGAAACGGGAAGTGAGCTAACAAAACGACCGGAGCAGAAAAATAAATAAACTAGAAAAGCTGTGAAAAATACATACCCCCGCTTCCCCAATTTGATTCAAAAAGTAAAACAAATCAACCAAATAAAAAAATCAAGTCAAATCAATTTTAAAATAACTGGTGTACCACAAGGGCTGACGGAATAACGAACGGACACCATGATCACTATATATCATTCGCTAATAAAGGGCTACGAAGCCATTGAGTAACATTCAAAATGGATGATGTTAAGGCTACGATTTGTTTTAAATAAGACATTTAATTGTCTTCTTAGACAAAATATTCTTATTTTTTGTGTTATCACCTAAATAAAACGAGTTAACTAACAACGCTTATTGCTTTACAAAGCAAGACAAGACTTTACGTAAAAAATGTTGTTGCCTTGTACATCACAACATGTATTAACTTAATACATTCTAAACTCTTCTGTTTGTTTTCAGCAGTAAGTTAATACAATGTTATTTTAATTTAACGTAAAAAGGTTTTGAATTAATGCGAGGAATGTCCTTATAAAGCAAAAACTTGTCATACATAACACGATTTGTTGCCTTATAAGAAGACAAGGTTGTTTTATTTAACACGATTTATCACCTTATAATGAGATAAGGTTATTTTATTTAAGAAAATTAGCGCGTTATATGGTGTTCTTATAAGACAAGGCGAGTCCACTATACGCTTCCGTAATTTTGTCTAAGAAGACTATTTAATGTCTTACTTAAAACAAATTGTAGCCTTGACGTCATCCATTTTGAATGTTACTCAATGGCTTCGTACCCCTTTATTAGCGAATGATATATAGTGATCATGGCGTCCGTTCGTCCGTCCGTTCGTAATTCCGTCCGCCCTAGTGGTACACACTTTGTGGTGACAACTCATCCTACAGCACTTGGTGAAATTCAATGAAAATTTCACAGAATGTACAGTGTATGTTGTCATTGTGCACCAGCTATTTAGAAATTTGATTTGACTCTATTATTATTATTTTTTTTTTACTGTCCAAGTGCTCTAGGGTTTTCTATGTAAAGGTATTGTGCTTTCAAAGATTGTCTTTCAGAGATTTTACTAGTTGCTTACTTCATGTCTTGCTGACATGTATATATAGTAACAGCTTCATCGCTCTATAACCTGCATAATATTTTATTAAATAACCTTTAAGTGAGCAGTTGATGAAATTGTTCTAGGGAACCACTGAACAGAACTTGGCATAAATAACAAACGAAATGGCCATTTTTCCGGCTAGCCGGAAGAATAGACAAAATAGTTTATTTTTCCGGCAGTTGACAGTGAGAAAAGTTTTTGATAATTTGTAACATTTGAATAATTAACAGATAATATAAGTCGTCTTTTTGCATTTTTTGTGAAATAAAAGTTAGTTTAATGCATTATAAAGGTGTTGGATACTGATAAATGCGAAAATACTTTGTTGTAGTATGTATCATTAATGGCCGGTAAAATAGACAAATTTTACTATTTGTCCGGCTGTCCGGAAAAGTAGACAAAAATGTCTATTTTTCCGGCCATTGAAATTCAGATAAAAATCAATAGTTACAAGATCGCAAAAATCATTATTATCAAAAGGAAAACAACGTAAATGAATAAGATTTATGATTGATTTCTTTCAAAGGAAAAATGTATTTGATTTGTTTTTGTTTAAATCGAATAATTTATGCATTTCATTTTTTGGCCGGAAGAATAGACTTGTTTTACCTATTTTTCCTGCTAGCCGGAAGAATAGCCACGGCCTTATGTCTCAGCAGTGCAGATTAAACCAAAACATTTGGAAGTCCATGAACCGAAAAACGTGAAAGAGATGACAAGAGAACAAAAAAGCCAAAATTCAGCTAAGGACAAAGCTATGCATAAGGGAGATAATCCTTGATTTTAGACAAAAATTTGTAAAATTTAGATATTGCAAGTCTTAATAAAATCGATTTTCGGGTCAGAACGGAAGTACTGACTACTGGGTTGGTAAATACCCTCGGGGACTAACAGTCCACCATGAATGATGCAAATGAGGTGCTGACTAAGTATTGTGACGTTTTTGACTATCTGTCATCCAACATGGCCATGTGCAGGGAACTTAATTTATTACTCGACCCTATGGAAAGAGCATACAAAGAATATTTTATCTGAAACAATTGGGCTACTTAGAATAAAATTAATCACAATGTATCTTAGATGGTAGCCTTCAAAACAGATGTCCTTCAATTCTGCACCTTATGCAAATTGGCTACAAATGGGAAACATAGTTTAATAATGGGAGTACATTCAAATATCTTCTTTAAAACCATTTGGCCAGTTGGAAATAAACTTTGGCACAACATTTAATTTTCTTTTAAAATTGTGTCCTGCAGATCCATCCTTTATCCTAGATGGCAGGCAATATGGAAAACATTTATAAAAGTTTACATTGTTTGAAAATGAGACCTTTAATGAAGATATTTCTTTAAATTTATGTATTGGCAATGTCCTGGTGAGCGATACAGGCTCTTGAGAGCCTCTTGTTTAGGGATAGAGACAATTTTTTCCAAAGTAATTATCTTTTATATCTAAATAGAGAGAATAAAATCGCTTTAGGAAACAGTTATTATTTATCAGGTGGAGAGGGGGTAATTTTTTACAAATTTCTTGGTTGAGATTTCGCCTCCTCCCCGTCCAGCGTAATAAAAAGTTTTCACCCCCACAAATGGTCTATACATAATTATTTCGACCCCCTATCAGTTTTCAATTTCTATGATTACCAACTTATTAGCAGTCCTTTTCTCTCAGACAATATATATCTTTCAGTTACAGAAAGTCAATCAAAGAAAAATCTTGGAGAATCATAAATGCGTTTTGATTGAACACGTTCAAAACGAAAAAAAATATTTAATTTGAGGAATGCCATCCTCACAAGTCAGAGGCGCTTTGTTACATTTCCCCACAGACCGTCCATAATTTAGTTCTCATTGATTGTATGGGTGTTTTTTTCTGACAAATAATTAGTATTTGCTTTATTTTAGAATTATATGTCCTTACTGTAAATATAAGGAAACAAGCTTTAATTATTCTTCTATTATCATTATTTATGGTAAAGTTTTTCAGAGCTGTCAAAAGATAAACATTTAATTCAAAAGTATTGGCTACTCTCTAGACAAAGAAACTTTTTACTGCACCATTAAAGCAAAAAAAAACTAACCTAAAAAAATCAACCATCCCAAAGAGAACCGTTCTGAATTTACAACCCTCAAATGAAACCAATTTCAAAATTTTGACTCCCTAAAAATTATCCAGCCCCTCAGCTGATAAATAATTACAGTTACCCTAGGACAGAACTTTGATGTTTGAAAAACTTATATATGCGTTCATGACCAATTCACTACAAAAGTAAAAGAATACAACAAATAAAAAAATCAAAGGAAAAAACATAGAATAAAATAAAACATTTCAAAAGACAGACAAAACTCAACAGAAAAAGTAATATCAATTTGTTAATGGGTTGGGCGTTTTTTGAAATAACAATTTATTCTAATATGGGGGTCTGATTTAGCTATGTTAATAAATCAATGGTATAATACAAATATAACATATGGTATAATACCAATATAACACCTTTAGCTAATACTGTAATTCCCTTATTATGTCAAAAGGTCCATGGTAAAATACCAGTATAACATATGGTATAATACCAATATAACACCTTTATCTCATACTGTAATTTCCTTATTAGAATCAAAATAATTTATGGCCTTTCATAGATTGTGGGCATTTTAAGATCGTCTCTCATTGTTTTCGCTTATTTTACCACTCCCTGACGCTCGGGATATAATAATAGCGAAAACAACTCGAGCCCATGTTAAAATGCCCACAATCTATGGCAGCCTTGAATTATTTCTTAAATATGACCTACAGTTTTTCTGGTGACTTTGGATAATGCAGCTCAAAGGCTTTGTTCTGTTTTAATTCAGCGTATAAAAAGACGACTTCAATTGATAAAAAATTGTCTCGTGTATGCTAACCTCAGGTCAATTTACTTGCAAAAAGCCTATGCTGATGAATAACATTAACTTGTTTCGACTGGTTTTATCAACGCAAGAGGGTCCGTGTAACCCTTAAAAATTCAAAAATCTAAAACTTTTTGAGATTTTGATATTTTAAAAGTTTCACAAAAATCTAAAATACAAAATTTTCAAAATAAACAAAAGTTTAAAATTTCTTAAATTTAACCAAAGTTTTAAAGTTTTTAAACTTTTACTTATTTGGATATTTGTTCAAATTTCGAAATTTCTAAACCGAACTTTTTGGTTATTTCGCTTTTTAAAAGTTTCGAATTTTCGATTTTTGACTAAAAATACAAAACTTCTCAAAATCGCTGATAGAATCTTGTTATTCCCGGCATACAGGCTAATGTTGTATTATAATCTGCAGACCAACTTTTTCACCTTAACTGTTAAGAATATTTCAGTTTAAACCTCGAGTTAAGTTAGACTGGGGGGCTAGGGTGGACACGGAATAAGGAGACTAATTTACCTTTGTGTGTTCTTTTGTTTTTTAATAAACTATAATGCATCTAGCTTTAAAATATATACATCTATGTGTTCTTTATCTCTGTGTAGATTTGTATTTTATTCAAAGATAATGTTTCTAGCTTTAAAACGTATAGTACATGAAGGTTGGTCCAAATTGGAATAAGCGGAAAGCGGGATTGACGTTTCTAAACGAGCTGAAAGCGGGATCTTTGAAAAAAATTGCATGTCAAAATGAGAAAAGATGTCCAAAGTGAAGCGGGAATTGTTGAAATGCAGCATTTGAAACGGGAAAAAACAGCCTCTTTAAAAGTCTTTGTAAAATATTTTCCAGCTATTGGAACCGGAAAGAGGAGAAAAATTGACGGGATTTCGTTTAAGGGCCCCATTGAGACCCATTAGAAGATATTAACACCACTGACGCCAATGTTTTCTTTCGGGAGGCAAGATCCCGGGAGTAAGAGTTATTCTATATGGATATATTAAATCCAAATTAGACGGCAAAAATAGTAATGGAACAACTCCTTTACTATAGTGTCAGTGTTATCCCGCTATGACTTGTATATCTGCCACTTTTAAGGCTTAAGAGCTGTGTGTCTTTTTTTCAAGAGTAGTTCTGAGGATATTTAAGAAAACTGTCCAAAATCAACACCATTCCTGATAAAGAGAGTCGATAAAAAGCATCTATTCATTCAAGTTGCTTACAAATAGGCTACTTAAGCAAGGCTATGTTACCGATTACTTGAAGTCATCACTGCAACAGTTTTACGGTCGACATCACGATCTTGTGAAGCGCTATGGGATATCTGTTTCCAAGATGACAACAGATCGTTCTATTTGCAACTGAAGTTTGTTTTTCCTTTACTGAATTTAACTTTACTACCGGAGTGGACATGTTAAACAAGGCGGGTGTCTTCCGGTGCACCAGATCTCACCCTTGTTATTTATTGGGTCTTTGTTGTTCATCTTTTTATGTTTGTGTGTCTTCATTTTTTCTTTTCTGTGTCGTGCTCTTGTTGTTTCTTTGTTTTCCCATGATAGATTGTTCGTTTTAGACTGACAGTTCGGTTCTCACTCACTAATAATAAAATTGATACTTCCAACAATGAGCATATTACTCATATATCACACTGGGTTCAAGACCACCCATATCGCTGCTTGGGTGAAATTGTAATTGTATTAGACCAAATTATATGCTGGTTGATCCTGTTTCTAAAGATTCTGCCTGTAACCATTCTTGAGGAAGAAAATTTACCTTTGTACTCTTCTTAAGATTCTACAAAATTTTAAAATTATATGATAAATAAAATACAGAAGCAATGAACTCAATTAATTGGCAACCACAATGTAAAACAATGATAACTGGAGTCCCCGTGAATCATTTGATTTTTGAGACCTTTTGTTACCTCATATTTGGATTTTTCAGTAATTGAATGTACCAATAAAAAAATTGTCACAAATAAAAACATTACATTAGAACGAGAAATTTAATTGTGTTCTTTGAATAACTCTTAATCCCGGGATCCTGCCTCTCGAAAGAAAAAATTGACGTCAGTGGTGTGATATCTTCTTAGGGGTCTTAAAGTAGTAGACTTGGGTTAAGGGAGATAACTCCTTACATCAGCAAGGTGTTTGAAACAGGCTTTTTCGTCAACTGTTTCTAAGCATTGATGTGAAAAGGAATTAAAATCAACTGTGTTACTTAGAAGCTTGCAACATATTTTTGAAAATGATTAAAACAAACATACAAGTGATTTTTAAGTGTTGTGTCCCTTCGCCTAGGTCTACTACCTTAATGGGGTCCCTTAAACGAAATCCCGTCAATTTTACTCCACTTTCCGGTTTCACGAGCTGGAAAATATTTTCCAAAGATTCTTAAAGAGGCCACCTTTTCCAGTTTCACAGGCTACATTTCAACGATTCCCAATTCACGGTGGACATCTTTTCCCATTTTCACATGCAAT
>MJUU01019316.1:75651-94465 GCA_002080025.1 Modiolus philippinarum
TAATTGACGAATCTGAGTAATTGTTTGTCCAGTTCCGGAATGTAACATTTTCAAGTGAGTGTCCCATACAACTAGATCTGTAAATGTATGATTCTTTGGTAGTAAAATCGGGAATTTAGTTTTCTCGTCTAAACCTGAATTGTGCAATCGTCCTGCGCAACCAAGTATACCTGTCTCATCTATGAATAAACGTAATTGTCGTAACATCGGTGATGCTTGTCTTCACGATTCCTTCAAAATTTGATCCAATTCCTTTTCGAATCTGTCGTTTTGGACATCTTTGATCCATAACTGTGTTGCCTTTTGATATTCTTCATTTGTAATAACTTCAACATAAATTCGATTCTTTCGTAGGTTATACGATCTCTTAATTCTACACTGTTTCACAAATCTGAGAACGAGGAATGTTACTCGTAATAATCGTTTCAATGTAGAAAATCTCCCAATACCAATAACTTGTGAAATTCCAAACTCTCTCCTAGAATTAGATTAAATTATATTGACGTGTACGCTCTCGTCTGTGTCCATCATAAGAGTCGCTTCGTTTTTCAGCTGAGATGACCATTTGGGCCAATTACTCTCTTTTAAGATCCAAGATGGGCCTTGCATCCATAATGTCGATTCCTTAAGTTGGGATGCTGACATTCTTCGAGTTTGAAGATCGGCTGGATTAGAATCCGTGTGTACATACTTCCACTCGCAATCACTTGTCGCTTCTTTAATCTCGTTTACACGATTCCTAACAAATTTATTAAACGGTTTTGTTGATGAAATAACATATAAAACAATTTGGCTGTCACTCCAAAATACAGTTCTGTCTATTTCTAAATTACGTCTTAGTTGCACGGCAATACGAGTTCCGATGACGGTGGCCATTAATTCCAGTTTGAGCAAGGTAATTCCTTTCAGTGGCGCAACACGGTTTCTGGCTATAACAAGTCGAGAACAGTTTCCCTTGCATAGGTAAGTACTAGCCCCATACGCTCTCTGACTAGCGCCTACAAATACGTGTAGAGTTACTTTTTTATCTTGTTCGTTTGTAATCTAGTTTCTTCCGTCGAAGTAGTATCTTGAAATTTTCATACTGTTTGCTACCTCGTAAATGTCTCTAATGCTGCACCACGAATGTATAACGTCACTCGGCAACACCTCGTCCCAATCGTATCCATCCTTCCATAATTTCTGCATCAATATTTTGGCACGAATAGTAACTGGTCGAATAATTCCGAGAGGGTCATAAATTGAAGAAGACTGTCTCAAAATTTCCCGCTTCGTCGTTTGTGAATTGTCAATATCAATTTTCTTTTGCTGTGCGAAGGTCAGCGTGTCCGAATTTGCATTCCAACGCATACCAAGAATTTTCGTTTCGGTATTTATGTCTAATACGTTCTCTTCTACAGCTGCACTATTTAGTAGTGCGCTATTTGATTTCCATGTTCTAAGGTTAAAACCTGCTGGGCTAAAGATTTCTCTTGATTCTATGTAAAATTTCACGGCAGCTTCTTCTGTGTCTAAACTCGTCAAAACGTTATCAACATACAAATCACGGTTGATTATTCCAGCTGTTTCGCTCGGGTTCAAAGACAGGTGTTTCAGTATAGTTGCTTTTAATATAAAAGGCGAACAAGTAGCGCCGATTAAAATTACTTTAAATCTGTATGTTTCGAATTCACTTCTAGGGTTGCTAGGATCCCTCAGCCAGAAGAAGCGCGTAGCGTCTCGGTCCCGCTCGTCCAATCCAATATGTAAGAAAGCTTTTTCGATGTTGGTCGTAATTGCGTACTTTCTGAGACAAAACCTTGATAGTATATCCGTGAGTCGATTTAGTTGTGGAGGCGATGAAGATAAACAATCATTTTAACTTGGTGTTTCTGAATTCTGGTGGCAGCTACAATCATATACAATACGTATAGGAGTGGTTGACGAATCCTTTTGCACTGGGTGATGGGGTATATAGTGTACGCGACTGGCTGTTTCAGTGTTTTCTGGCGTTTGGATTTTCTCAATGAATCCTCTTCTCTCTTGGTCTCTGATAATCTCACCATACAGTTTTAGCATTTCCGGTTTTTTAGCTAAGCGGTTAACTACATTAATTGTACACTTTTCGGTAATAGTTCCGTTGCTTGGTAATTCTAAATGATCCAATTTCCAAGGAAACTTGGCGACATACTTATTATCCTTCAAAGTGATGCATGAATTCTGATAGTTGATCATTTCATCTCGTGCTAACTTCACCTTAATATCACCGTCCCACTGGATTCAATTTCCCAAAATTTACATAAGTCATGTTCTTCATGTCTATGTGGAGTTAAAATATTCAAAACTGACGACGATGTCGAACTCGTATTTGTCTCATTACTGTGTAGCGGTCCAGATAGCAAATAGCCAACTTTTGATTTTACTGTGGTTGGTCCCGACCCTCTGATAATTTTGTCCTCTACAATGTCCCAGTAGTAATCGGCACCGATCAATATTTGTACTTCAAATTCTTCATCTTGTAATACCGGATGTGCCAATTTTAAGCCTTTCAAATACGGTAAACTTGACTGACTTCTAGCATAAGTCTGTATTGTATGCGCAATTTCTGGTACAATATTGTACATCTATTGGTATTAAATTGGTAGCACGACCTCTTATATACACAGTTCCAACTTGTAAATGTCTCACTTTTCTGTTTGACTCACCAAATCCTGATATTGTAATCACTTCGTTTTTACATGGTTTTACATTCAATTTGTCGGCCATATCTTGTGTTATAAAACTACGTTGTGCCCCTTCGTCGAAAAGAATATTATAGTACCTTTTGTCGAACGTAACTTGTGCAATCGCGGTTTTCAAAAGTACATGTGACCTCATTTGTGTCGTCAATGAATGCATTGTAGTTACTGTGGTATTAGTGGCAAGTTTCATGTCATTGTTGGACTGGCTTTGTGTGTGCTCTTCATTCTTAATACAAATACTTGTATGATGTCGTTTGTTACAATGTTTGCAAGTTTTTTTTTCTAATTTACACTGTGCAACTCTATGAATCCCTAAACAATTATAACACAATTGTTTCTCCCTGAAAATCAATTTTCTATTATCAACATGTTTGATTTTTGTGCAGTGTGACGGAGCATGAATATCATTGCAAAATACACATGGTTTTCTGGTTAAGTTTTTAACTTCCGACTTTGCATTATTTCATTTTGTGCTAGCTAGAAATGCTGATGTAGGCGTGTACTCTGAATCAATACAAAAACTGTGTAACGACTTACCTGCCTCCTGGATTGTAATCTCATATAAAATTGCACTCCGTAACAAAGATAGATTCCATTTGTCATCTCCATGAGCCCTAACCATGTTCTGTCTAATGTTTCCGGGAATTTTATTCAGTATAATTGGCACTAGTAGGCTTCAGTACGAATCTTGTGTTTGTCCCATTCCCTCGAGACCTCGAATGTAGTTTTCCATACTATCGTAAAAATTCTTTAATTCTCTGATATTAGCGGTAGGACTAGGTAGATTGATTAAGCTTTGCATATAGGCATTCACGATTTTGTGTGGTTGACCAAATCTCTGTTAAAGTACGTATAGGGCTTGTTCGTAATTCGTATTTGTAATTTGTAACCCTGAAATACACTGAATTGCTTCTCCATATAGTTGCGACTTTAAGTAATTAAACTTCTGAACATTATTTAAAGACAAGTTGCACTGAAAGAATCCCAAAAGGGCTGCCATTCCAAAATATTCCCACCGAACGTCGGTGGATTTAGCTTTGGTAATTTGTGGTACATACTACTGTTTGAAAATATGGATGCTGATGTATTCGATTGTGTAAAAGTAGGAGCAGCTTGATTTGAGTTATTATTCTGAAGCATAAATTCTGCGGCATTTGGGTTTAACTGTAACTGACTGGAAGATTTTGTATTCTCTTCCTCCCGAATAACTTTTGCCAATTTTGTAAGTGTTATTTCAATGTCAAATGCATACCTGTCTGATTCTTCTATCTCATCCTCGATATCATCCTCCGAAATAAGCTCCAATATTTTATCATTTAGTTCCGAAATTATTTTCTCCGTATTACGAATCATTTGACTGATAGATATAAGTTCATTCACACTATGTCTCTGCAAAAATTCCTCTGAATTTCCGTCTACTTCCTTTAACAATTTCGTAACAGCTCCCCGATGTCCAGCTCGAATTTTTTTCAGTTTAGAAGCCATCATCCTTTCGTCACGATACCAATATTATGGATTATATACGAGATTAATGGAACAACGTCTTCTCATTACGACATATTTAATCAGTACTCATAAACATTACAAAGATCACTAGGTTGACGACGTCGGAACTACAGTTACGTAAATATGGCGCTAAACGACGTTAAAACGTTTACCAAATTAAAGTATATAATAAATACGTAAATAAAGTAAAACTAATTCAAAACAAGATGTATGAATTTTAAAGCTAGATGCATTATAGTTTATTAAAAAAAAACAAAAGGTAAATAAGTCTCCTTACTCAGTGTCCACCCGTCTAACTTAACTCAAGGTTAAAACTGAAATATTCTTCACAGGTAAGTTGGTCTGCAGATTATTGACAACATTAGCTTGTATTAGCTAGCGATTTTGAGAGGTTTTGTATTTTTTGTCAAAAATCCAAAATTCGAAACTTTTAAAAAGCGAAATAATCAAAAATAAAAGTTCAGTTTACAAATTTCGAAGTTTAATCAAATGTCCAAAAAATGTAAAAGATTAAAAATTTTTAAATCTTAATACTTCGGTTAAATTTTCCAAATTTTAAAACTTTAGTTTATTTTGAAAATTTGAAAATTTTAGATTTTTGGTCAAACTTTTAAAATATATAAATTTCAAAAAGTTTTAGAATTTTGAATTGTTAAGTGTTACACGGACCCAAGAGGTTCAAATATTTTATATGATTAATGATGTAAAACAAACAGTACATAAAGCTTGAGCCATTAGAAAAAAGACATTCATATCAAACATTTAAAAAATTGTTATTATACTTCTATATAACATAGAAAAAAAACATTTTAATTTGCAATTGAGGGTGTCATTGTGATACACTGCTCAATAGTCCTATATTGACTGGTCAAAAATTACATTCTGGTGACATCACAATGACGCATTTGATTTCGATTTTGGAACATCAAAGAACAATAGGCATTGTATACCGACATTCATGTGTCAATATCCAGTTTTAAACAGATAACATGGATGAAGTGGGCATGTTCACATGGACTTCTCGGGGAAAATAAAGCGTATATTCTGAAATGACATGTTTAAAACGTTTACTGTCCAAACCTGTGGTTAAATGGCTATATATTCATAACTGTTCTATTATTAAGGCACTAATTTATCACGATTGACCAGTATCAGTTTTTGATAGAAAAACATGCAAGATTGTCACTTTGACCATTATATTTAAAAACTTAATTTGTGATGATAACGCTCTAGAATTACATTTGTATGTTCTTTTTACGCTATTTTAGTATGTTCAAATACATAGAAGTGATTGCCTTAAATTTGCTTTAATTAAAATATATGATCACAGCCAGTAAAGTTTTGTACCGCTTTATATTCACAGCGATGCTCATTATACACCTTGTTAATCTGCTGAGTTTTTGGTATCTAATTTCAAATCTCCTCCTTTTCTTTATATTTGCTCAGGTATTCGTTAACTGTTGTATCCTCTCATTCGAGAATAATACCTCCTGCGTAGGATCATGTCGACAAAGTCATGACTCTTCAGTACATATAAAACCAAAATGTTGGAAATCCACCTCTGGAAAGATATATAAAAGGTTATAGAGAAGAGATAATAGTAATCAAAAGGATCTTAATTCAAAGCCAAAATTAAATATCGATTTTTTTTTCGTGTGTGTGTGTGTGTGTGTGTGTGTGTGTGTGTGTGTGTGAATTTCAATTTATTGGTCAATTCAACTGGGTATCTGCAGAACAAACACGGTTCGACTGTTATTTTGCAATGATATCAACAGCACACACATGCAATACATTGTTGCAGGTCGGAGTTAAAATATTTGGGTATCATTAATTTTATAACTTAATGGGGATCGGTTCTTCTTTATACAAAGCTATGCCCTTCAGTGATATTGGCATACATTTTATGCTTGTTATTTTGTCTTTTCTAGATAGTCCCCTCCATGAATTTGAAAAGAAACTGTTGAAATATATTTTTGTTAGACGATTCATTTCTTTATCTTAAAACAATATAAATAACTAAATACCGAAGTTACTGTGAATTTACTTTCTTCGTATGCGCATTTTGACAACTTCTGTCTCTTCAGTGCAGATAAAATCAAAACGTTTGGAAGACCATTAATTCGAAGATGTTAGACTGATAGGTGACAAATAACCAATATGATCTAAATGTCACTAAAGCAGAAACCAGCTAAGGACAGAGCTTTGAATGAGGGAGATACTCATTAGTTTCAACAAAATTTTTAAAAAAATTAGATATTGCAAGGTTCCAAATAGAATCAGCTTTCGGGTCAGCACCGAAGTACTGACTACTGGACTGATGAATACCCTCGAGGACTAACAGTCAACCAGCAGTGGCATCGACCCAGTGGTAAATAATAACCAAATACTGAAGTTACTAAGCTAAATGTTACGTTCATCTGGTCTTTTTTAAATGCTGAAACTCCTTTTGTACACATTTTATTACGGCATTGTTAAAGTTTCGGCCTTGAAAAGGGTACTTCTGTCATTTATGTTCCTGCAGATAGCCAAAAACTGAAGGCAAATAATGTAATTTATACAGATTTTTTTTCAAGTCACAGAAATACAAATATAATTGAGGGACAAAAAAAGGGATCATCGCTGAAGAAGTTTTTAATCAAAGTTATTTCATACTTTAAGTTTTTGGATATGATAGTGAGCTTTATGATAGAAGCTTTGTAAAGGTAAGACAACATATTCACAAAAGAAAAGAAGAAAAAGGTTGACACTGAAGAGATATAAGTTGTCAAAATGTCAAAAATATCATGCAGAGTTAATCAAGCTTCCACATCCCATGGCAATTGAAGATGTAAGAATCTTCTTTCAAATATAATCTTCATCAACATCACAAAAGCCATTGAATGGTCTTCAAAAATAATTGGAATCAAAGTAATCATTAGAAGTTATTGAAATATTCAATCAAGGTATATTCAGCTAGTTTTTTTATATCTATAGGTCACTTGTCCAATTTAAACAACCAAAAATGATTTTTAAACTTTTGACAAATTGAATGTTTTTAAAAAAAAGATTAATTTCCCAAGAAAGCAACTTACTTTGCGGAAAAGTATGACCTATAAAATTAATCATTTATTTTGTCCTTATTATAAATGAAGAGCCGGTAAAATCAAGTCTCTTCCCTCCGAATTCGACATGTATCATAATATGCTCGTGTGATATTAGCAACCTAACCTCCTTTTGGATTGACGGTTCTGTTCTCACTTACTTTACTCCATTTCTTGCTAAAACAAGTATCGCTAATAAGTTCAAATACAAAATCACATTTTACATTTTTCTAGTTTGCAATTTTAAATAAAACAAATACCTGAACTGCCTTCAAATCAAATTCTTAAAAAGGATTTTACAAAGCTTGATCAAATGTAAATACAGCTGTACGAGAAACGACATAGGCAATCGGTTGCACAGTATTTATTATATGTTATAACAGCCGGATTGGTAGACAAGGGAAAGTAATTTGGTCGATTATAACTCTTATTTCTAGTCATATTATAGGGTCTGTAAGTCTCGTCATGTGACACCGTGATTTCATGATAAAATTGAAAATTGAAAACGTTTCCCGCCAAAATATGACGTTTTTGAATTATGACGTTTAACTTTTTGTTTGCAACGTCATATATTGTCGTGAAAAATGCAACTTCCGGGTACAAATATTGAACCCGGAAGTTTCAAAATTGAACGAGACTTACAGACCCTATAGACAATCTTACAATTAGATTCTTTTTTGTAAATTAACATTTGCTAAACTTATATTATCAAATAAGGTAAAAGGTGGAGATTTGCATATTAAAAACTGCATATACATGCAAAGATGATTTTATCTCAACTGATATAATCAATCATGTAGATGTTAGTATGTTCAAGTGGAACAAATGTCGGCAAACATAAGAGGAAAGACAACATTTTCATCATCTGTTTAATATATTGAAGTTCATTGAACTTAATGTACTTGAATGATGTAGAAATAGGCCCTTTACAATAATTTCCCGTTTTTTTTGGGTTTTTTTTTTTTATTATTTTCGACAAAAAAAAATTACCACCAGTGCCTAACATATAGTTAAACATTGGCCCTATAAGAAATTCATATTTTGATACTCTTCTGTGAAATCTCTGGAACAATTTATACCAAACTTTAAATGAATGACGAGAGGAAAATTTTCATTGCATTGATAACATGGAAATGGGTATTTTTTTCTAAAATGGATTGACTCTCGAAGAGTCTTAATACAGAAATCCATGTTTCTGGAAATTTAAGGCAGCTTCAACATTAGTAATGAGCAAAGCTCATTGTTGAAGGTCACATTGTCACTGCAAGATGAACAACAATAAAAGCGTTGTTTCATTGCTTTGTTTTACAATCTATAGAGTCTGTAAGTCTCGTCATGTGACTCGCGAGAATCCACGATCAACAGGCAATTTAAAAACTCATCCCGCCAAAACATGACGTCTGAGCATTATGACGTTCAAATTTTTGATTGAAACGTCATATATCTTTGTTTAAAATGTAACTTCCGGGTACATTTTTTGATCCCGGAAGTTCCAAAATTGCACAAGACTTACAGGGCCTATTAGTAAAGACTTTGTCACATGTGGATTAACTCCATATCCTTTCATTGCTTACATGATAAAAAAGAAAAAAACAGGAAACATCTACAATGGCTGAAAAATATAATCACATGTTATAATCCGCCAGGGAACTACACAGGAAAAAACAAAAATAAGACAAAAGACAAGTGTAAACAACGATAGGAACTCGGGACAGCGGACTTGGTACCGGCACTAGCAAAAGCCAGCAGTAGGGTTAAACCGGTTTATGGGTACCCAAACCTCCCCTTTATACGTCTCATTCCTTATAGTATAATAAACATGCGAATAAAACCCAGTACAGGTAGACTATTAACTCCATGACCACAATCTTGAAAGAAGAGAATATTCCAATACGTAATTTTGAAAGATGGGTCAAGTGGGGCTCGCCGCTAATCTGCCGGCTAGCTCAAGGAGCCTAGTCTGCTGGTAAAACACTGTCGCACTACGGAAGAAAAATCAAACTTAAAACTTCCCAAAGGATTTGGTCAAGAATCATCATATATTTCAGTAGACATCGGCAGGATCAGTGAGAGGACAGTATGTGTGTAACGTTTTCATGGTCACTAAAAGTCAAAGCTAATTTAACAGATTTAACTTTATTCTCGAAAATCATAGATAAACATAGGTACAGAGACCGTACTTAACATTACCATGAACCGTCTAATAGTACTTCAAAAATGTAAACGTTCTTTTCAACGGGTTTAATTATTATTCAACTGGATTTAACCAATTATACGCCAAGGCTTTTAGCAAAATATTTTAGGTGTTAAGGTGTGGAATTGCCCCTTCAAGGTTAGAAATTAAAAATGTTGAAGATCGAGACACGAAATACGTATAATAGAAGATGAGATGAAAGCACTCATAGATTTCCATGATACAAAGATTTAAGGAATAACAAGGTATCAAAGCTTCTGTATATTTTAAAAGTTTAGATATTGCAAGTTTGGAAATAAAATCGGCTTTCGGGATAGCACCAAAGTACTGACTCCTCGGTGATGAATACCCTTGAGAACTTACAGCACCTTTCCATTAGCAGAGGCATCGACCCGGTGGTAACAAATGACTCAATACTAGGTTCTGCATATGGCCATTTCGACAACTTTTGTCTCTTCAGTGCTGATAAAATCAAAACATCGGAAATCCAGAAATCAGACGATGTTTAAAAACTAAAAGAGAATAAGTAATCAGAAGAGTCTAAATTGCAAGCAAAAATAAGTTAAGCACAGACTTTTGCATGAGTGAGATACCCCTTAGTTTTTAAAAAAAATTACAAAAAGTTTAGATATTGCAAGTTTCGAAATAAACTCGGCTTTCGGCATAGCACTAAAGTACTGACTCCATGGTTGATGAATACTATTGAGGACTAACAGTCCTGTAGCAGAGACATCGACACAGTGGTAACAAATGACTCAATAATAGTTTCTGAATATGACCATTTTGACAACCCATGTATCTTAAGTGCAGATACAATCAAAGCAATTGGAAGACTATAAACTCAGAAATGTTTAAAGACTGATAGATATTATCTAAATAGAAAGCCAAAACTAGCTAAGGAAAGCTTTGTATGAGGGAGATACTCCTTAATGAATCTACATGAACAGAAATAACAATGTCAGTACAAAGTGGTACACGAGCCCGGCATAACCTTACCAGAAACTGTATGGTTATACTTCATATTCCGTCTCTTTGTTTATCACAGTTTTTTTTCCTTATCTTATTCCATCTTTAAATGTTGTGATCTTATTTACACTTTCGAAGCTTCTTAGCAACAAGAACCCCCCTAAAAAAAGAAAAATAGTTTCCGGTCAACATGTTTCTTTGGGCTAATATTTTTAACAATATTAGATAGGAATCTTTAAACGAAACAATTTTGATCGTATAATTGTGCAAATTTTTATCGTATCCTGCGTGAAAATGCAGTAGGTTTTTATCGTATCACCTTTTCTCTGACTACCTCCATTTGAACGTAGTTTTCTCGATAATGACAGAACACAAAGTCGTGATTGTGGTATCAAAAGTAAGATAAATGAATGATATATCACGCAAAATAAAATTAATTTTGATTTCAATACACTATTGGGAAGTATTTGCATTGAAAAGTTGAAAATATATTTTTTTCCTGTTTCAGTCTTGAATTAATCAAGATAAGTCTTCAAATATGTAAAAGAAAGCAAAAGTAATCTATTGTATAAAAACTCTGATCTATTTGAAGTTGAATAACAGTTTGTCCCACTCAGAAACACAGAGAAACACAATGAAAAGATAGATATAATAACCTTGGTATTTCAACGCCTTTTATTGTTTCTCAGTGTTGACCGTATCATGCAGATTTTGCTCAAAATGATACAACGCGGTTGTACGGTGTGATTTTTGGCCTTTTTATTTAATATCACAGCCAATTTTCAGTCGCCATTCTAATGTCTTAGGTAAGAAAAACGCTTTGGAGTCAAAAGAGCTAATGATCAGATTTTAATTTCAATCACACAGAAATTATTTCTAAGTCTTCCGCATTTGTTCTCCTTTCACTCCTGCATTTCAAGACAAAACTTTTGTCCATTTGAATCATGTTTTCCTTGTGGTAAAGCAAAATTGAAGTCAGAAAGTAATCAGTTTTTTTTGTAAATTGGTCACTGTTCGTTTCTATTTATCAAGCGATTAACCTGAAAACAAATTGCGTTATAAGTGATTTTATCTGTCGTTGTGTTGAGCCACAGATGGACCAATCAATCATTTTTCAACAATACACCTATAAAAAGTATACAAATAAAGAAATACAAAAAAAGCAATCGATGTGCATCTGTCGTCACGCTTTCGTATTTATTATTTTCCAAAATCAATAGAATTCAACATGCTTGTTTTAATTGTCAGATTTAATCCCCTTTAACTCCTATAAAGGTAAGGTCATATTTTCAGTTGAAAAAGAACTTGATATTAATACAAAATATAAGCGTAAACAAATTTATGACATCATTATTGTGTATTACCAATTACGGTAACGCTTTGAAATTTGTTAAATATTTAGTTATTGGTTTGTTTTATTACTTTGTATTTACTTATTAAGCAAAATATTCATGAAAATGGAAATTTATCCTGCCTAACAAGGTATTTGGACTTCTTTTAGTTTTTTCCCAAGGGAATAAAGATTTTTCGTATCGCTATTTTACTGCCTTTGTTTAAGCTCTTCGTAATTTTAAGATTTGTTTTTTCTCATCTTACTATCAAAATATACAATGCACCATTTTGTTTACGGGTTAGAAAAAGACATTAACCGGTCAGCTACCAAACTGATCTACCCAACCATTAAAGCCTCACTGACTGTGTGACGGGTGCTGTATACAGGGCAAGACATGATTACCCTTCCGGAGCACCTGATGTCACTCTGTTTTGTGAGAGTTCACACTGTTAGTGCTTTAGTTTTTTTGTGCTGTATATGTAGTGTTCGTGTGTTTTGTGGGCATGTGGTGTCTTTGGTCTGTCGTCTTCTGGTGTTCTTGTTTTTGCCTTGTCTTATGTAATCTTGAGTTTTGTTCCTACTGGTGTCCACACTGTGAGTGCCTTTATTTTGAATGTTGTAATTTCAATTTCTGCGCTATGTATCTGTCTAACGTCATTGTTTTCTGTGTCTAACGTCATTGTTTTCTGCGTCCTCGTTTTGGCCATGTCTTTGGATTTCGATTTTTGTAAATTTCACTCCTTTGTTCCTTTGGTTTTTCGGTATTCTACTGTCGTTGTTTTGTTTTATCACAAGAATTTACACACAAACGTCCATACCTTCTCTATGTAGAATGATATACTGTGAAAGATTACAGATCTATATTTTTTGTTTATATTTCTATTTGTCGAAATAAATATAATTGTTATTTATTTTGACCTTCTTCTTCGCATTTTTACTTTTTAAGAACTTGAGAAAACCCGTTGTGATTTTTAAAACAGTATACATATACAAGTATGAGGACCTGGAAATTTTTAAAAATACATATATCTATACATATAATTCAAAATAACTTCTTTCTTTAGTTTTTAACTAAAATATTTTAAAAGATAATTGCAGGTCCTTATTAGCTATCATGGAACATATTTAAAAGATATATTTTACTTTTTCTCTGAGAGAATTTTTATTGCAAATTCAGCGATATTTAACCATAACCATTTATTATGAATGTGTTTGAGCAATAAAATATTATTATTATTATTATTATTATTTAACTATCTTTTGATTTTATAGATAAGTGTATAACTCTATAGGATAAAATATTGCAAAACATTCTTGACCTATACTAAGATACATAAGTTGTCGAAATGCGCATATTCAAGAACTAAATTCACAGTAACTTCGGTATTTTGTTATCTATTACTTACCTTCTAATAAAATCCTGTCCGTAAGATATAGTTTGGAATATTGGCCATATTTTTGACATGTTCATAAGTGAATGGTGAATATGTGTATACCTTGTCAATCCATCTACGGCCTTAAAATATGAGGTATTGTGTTATTCTATCGGCCGACTATGAAATTTGTTTCCTTGTTATTATATTTCAATTTTATGATCAAATTGTACTTGTTAATGCTACTTTCTTATGGATGTGACTTAAAAGGGAACTTGTATCCGTTAAGAACATTTTTTTCAATTCAACAAATAGATTCCTTCATTTTCTTCTTCTTGTTCAAAATCAAGGAGTATCTCCTGCTTGCATAGCTCTGTCCTTAGCTAATTTTGTCGTTTCTATTTTGATTTTATTGGTAATTTTTTCTCTATCAGTTAACACATATTTCGGTTTATGGATTTCCAATATTTTGATTTTATCTGCACTGAAGAAACATAAATAGTCGAAATGTGTATATGCAGAATCCAAATCAACAGCAATTTCGGTATTATGTTATTTCTTATGTATAATGATACTATAGGCTATCTGTCAATTACCACATACTTCTTCTTGTCATTAAAATGATAATCAAAACAAAAGAAAAGTCAAATCTTACAAAAATGGTCGTAACAGACCTCGAATCCTCAGTTCTAAATACTGCTAAATAATGCAACCTAAAGGTGTTTGATAATTATAGCCATTGATAAATACTTAGCTTTATTTTTTTTTCAGATTAATGAAAAGAACTTAAAAAATCAATGTTGTGAAACAAATTTTTGGAAATAATTATTTATTGTTTATATTTAAGAGATTAATGATTTGGTATTTTTGGCAGATTTTCGGACTCCTCTGCTTTTATCGTTTTAAAAGCATTAGGTTTTTGCATGGACCGCCTCATTTTTATCCTCTATAAGTTTTTAAACATCTTTGAGTTTATGGTCTACCAAACGTTTAGATTTTATCCGCACTGAAAAGACATAAGTTGTCGAAATGTGCATATGCAGAAACTAAATTCAAAGTAACTTCGGTAGTTAGTTATTTTATCCATGATTTGATTTTATACATCTCTGTAGGTATTCCGTAAAGCCTACTTATTTGTTGCTTACATTCATGGCCAAACCTTGCCAATGTCAAACAAATTATACATTTAGAGAGTGCAGGTTCAAGCTAAATTTATAATCACTTATATCTAAACTAATTGATCTGTAATCCCATCCAATTAGAAGTTACAGTAATATGAGCTGCTAATAGGGAATTACAAAAATCTAAAAATAAAATGCTACATTGAATGTGTAAGAGAAAGTTAAGAAATTATAATGAAACAACTTTTCATCTGATCACTAATCTGCAATGAAGAAAACTAAGATGTAAAAATGACCATCTGCGACACAAATCTGCAAATTAAACAAAATCTCAATATTATTTTATTTATTACCACTGGCTAGATGTATTTGTTGATTGACCGTTTGATCAACCTAGTCGCCCAGTACTTCACTACTGGCCCAAAATTCGTCTCTCATGTAAAGCTCTTTCTTCGGCTCATTTGGCGTGACTTTTGTTCCGTTTAAGGTTAACTATTAAGTTCGCCCTGATAACTTTTAAAGATATGGATAACAGGAAACACTTACTATGGCCGATAAATACAATCGCATGCCACAATATACCTCGGAACTGCACAAGAAAAACAATAAAAAGACAAAAGAGAAACGTAAACAACGATATGATGTCGGGATAGCAGGACTTGCTAACAGCACTAGGAAGGCCTGATGTCTGATATCTACGATTTTTGTTTGTGTCAGCACTGAAGGGACACAAGTTTTCGAAACCAAATTTGTACATTTATACGTCAAAATTATAAGTGTATACCTGTTTTGTATTAGTAGATCACAGATGCATGTGTATGCAATGTTTCACCACGCTACACTGCATAATTACTACCATATATTGAAGGCAAACGCAAACTTACACGTAGATCGTGTACCAGGACGTTCCAATACTAGTAGCTCCTCTAATTTTGTTGACTTAAATCCGAAAATAATGATTTATGGAGAACATATAAACACTAACTACAAGCTGTTTTTCTACTTGAAAATTGTTGATATCTACGTCAAAGATGACATATAATATGTCAAAGGAGTTTTATGAAATCTTAATGTTATAGGAGATATTGACAGAGTATTCTGCATTGATCCGTTGAACTGGCTTTGGGATCCAGTGACCTAAGCGTTTAACTCTCCATCTGGCCTCTCACTGATATTGCTGATGTCTACTGGAATACATGATGATTCTCAAATTCTTCTGGAAGCTTTGAATTTGACTTTTCTTCCGTAGTGCGAAAGTGTCTTACCAGCAGACTATGCTCCTTGAGCTAGCTGGCAGTTAAGCAGCGAACATTCCTTGACCCCTCTTTGAAAATTACCTATTGTCCCTTTTCGTATCAAGATTGTGGTCATGGAATTAGTATTCTACCTGTTTTGGGTTTATTTGCATTTATTCTACCTGTTTTGGGTTTATTTAATTATACCATAGAGAAACTGGGCAGGGAAAGAGACGTTTGGGTACCAACAAACCGGTTTATACTTACCGCTGGCTTTTGCTAATGCAATAACCAAGTCCGGCTGTCCCGAGTACCTATCGTTCTTTACGCTTGTCTTTTGTCTTTTTTTCTTGTGAAGTTCTTTGCTACATTGTGGCATTAAACTGTATTTTTCAGCCAATGTAGAATGTAGGTTTTTCCTGTTATCATTTTTATCTTATTTTTGTAAACAATAACACCAAAATATGATTGCATATGAAGAATATTTCTTTTTCTGTTGTCAAAAAGATCACTTAGAAAATGCTTTTTTACAAAATTAAAAATATAAATCCGAAATTGGTTGAAAACAATCCTACTAAATTCTAAGAAAATATCTGGTCATCTAACCTTTGCATTAACTTTACTGCCCTTTTAATTCAAAAGTCAGTATTGCTGAGGAGAGTGGACTCAACATAGATGCATACTTTTGATTGTTTTGCTGTTACATGTATATGATTTATTTCTTTAATTGCTTATTTTCTGTACATGCATGTGCTGTCAACCAATTAAGGTAAAATCGTATAATCCTAACAGATATCTTATCTCTACTGAATTTGATTCACCACTGGCATCGACACGTTCAACACAGTGGGTGTTTTATTAGAAATAAAAGAATCTTACTCTACTGGCGCATCTGATCACATCCGTGGTTTTTAATTGGGTCTTGTTGTTCATCTGTATATTAATTTTCCTTGCTGTGCTAACTTATATATTTGTGCTTTTGATGTTACCATTGTCTTTGGACTGATGGTTCGGTTCCAAATCACTTACATTTGCTGCAGTTAGCAATGCTCTTTATTTTGAAGCCCTGTAAATGTTGTATCTATATATAGATATATGAATTTAACTCAAAACACGATCTCTCCACTCCAATCAAAACCTCTGAAAATCTGGATATCTGATGACGTTTTGTCACGCATGCCTACAAAAGTGATAAAAAAGCGCATCAATATGACGAAACAAGCGCAACAAAAGGAATAACTGAACAAAAAAATTACAACTATAAGCAGGGACGAAAAACTTTACAAAACGGAACGTTCAGAGCATCCCTTAAAGAGGTAAAACATTTCATCTCAAACCAAATGGAAACATTAAGAAAATGGTATGTAACAAATGAAAAATGTGACTTTTCTAACAGTCGACGCGATGAGTGCCCTGTGGTCATTTGTATGCTTTGATTGTCTTCTGTTGTTGTTTTTGTCGGACAACGGATGACAGTGATTATAAGAACTTTTATGTTTGTTCACGCTCCCACGTCTACAGGATAAATAAAGACATGGGGTTAGCATTGCTCGACATCTAGCAATAAATTCTGCTCAAACCGGTACTCCGTCGTGCGTGGTCCCGGCTTATGAATAGGCGCGCAGCATCCTCTGAGCTTGGAGTATGAGTCTTCCTAACAGAGGACCCCGAGGGAACCCCGGGATATAGAAATAGGACCTAGTATCTCCGGCTTGCGGGGTGTGACCCCTCCTAAACGGGGGCTGACCCCGAGGGTCCCGGGATTTGGAAATAGGACCCATTCCGTGGTTTTGCGGGATTAATAAATACACAACCCATCTTTCGGATTGGATGTAAACTCAGGTCCACGTGTAGGAAGAAATGCCACGCTTCCTGCACGTCAAGGAAGACTTGTAGCAAGCCCTTTAGGTGATCGGCTACAAGGCTAAATTCCCCGCCCTTGACGATTTCACCCTACTTTTCCAGTGGCAGTCAGAATTTCCCGTCCCATGGCCCTTTCCATACCCCAAAGTGATTATTTATTAACAAACTGGTTCTCGTCTTGACATATCTGAAATAATGCTGAGTAGACGTTAAACAATATTCAATCAATCAATCAAACCGGTACTAGGGGCCGTCTTGAAATTACTATGAGGTGTGAGCAGAGCTTATTGTTGAAGGCTTCATGGTGACTTCAAATAAAAAAACAACCATTAAAGCGTTGTTCCATTATGTATTTGTAGAAACTTTTGTCTCATGTGTATTTACTCCATATCTTTTCATTGTGTGTTTAGGACAGACTAGAGTTTGTCACACTTGGAGTTTTGAGCCGGTTAAAAAGATTCGCCGTGCGAGAAATTGCTTTCGATATATTTCACTTATGGTGTACTTGTTCTTGAGAGAATCTCATATGGATACACTATTATACTTTCAAATTTAGGCATGTTATTTATTATAATTTCAAAATATTATTCTGACCAACCATTTTAAGTGCCCACAGATTCTGATTTCCTTATGCCAAGTTTTCTTACTACAGTTGACTCGACCAGTCCACTGTGGTTGTTTATATGTTGTGATTGTCTTCTGTTGCTCTTTTTGTTTGGCATCGGATGACAGCGCTTGTAAGAACACTTTGCTCGTGCAAAGCTCTGTCTTTAGCTGATTTTGACTTTACATTTAGATCATATTGGTTATTTGTTCTCTATCAGTTTTTATACATTTTTGGGTTATGGTCTTCCAAACGTTTAGATTTTATCTGTACTGAAGAGACATAAGTTGTCGAAATGCGCATATGCAGAAATCAAATTCACAGTAAGCTCGGTATTTAGTCATTTGTTACAACCAATTGCACCGCAGTGTAGCGCTTTATTTTATATATCGTAATAATTCACGTGCAAAAGTGTTTGTAATTGAAAGTAAACTTAAACACAATTGATACGTAACGAGCGCTCTCATTGGTCCTTTCAAATGAACATTTTCCTTTTATGTTAAAAAATTGAAATTATGAATGAAAACTAGTTCGCTGTGGAATGAGGACAATGCCATACAAATAATTTTAGTCAGATTGCACATTTATAAAGAGAATCAGTTCAAGTTTATGATGTGTTTATGTAAATTTGAACTGGTATATTTTATCGTCATGTCACTTACATTGATTTTTAATTTATTTTTTTTTCTTCGGCAAAAATCGCATGCTGGCACTTTTGAAAATAAAATTTAACAAGCTTTAAAAAAATCCTAGTAAAAACTTGAAAGGGTATCTTATGTGTAAGATGATTCCATTTTTTTTTTTTTTTTTTTTTTTTTT